>JANHZT010008015.1:34161-45672 GCA_032468215.1 Stegonotus admiraltiensis | reverse complement strand
ATAAAAGAAAAGATACATTCTTCAAGAATCCTAAAGTACAACAGTTAATGATAGTCATAGGGAAACAGTCAATATAAGTTCTTAAGAAATGCTCAATCAATTTCAGATTTTCAAAGCTTGTCCCTTGTCCAACTCATATTTTACATTCCTGTGAAATGGAGAGAGCCTGTTGTTACTCAACTTAGGTTTTTACCATTAAAGGCTCAAAACAACCTCATTGCAGAATTACAACTATGTGGATTAAAAACAAGACAGAGCCATCTTTTATTGGTACACATATTAGCTGATTTGAAATGCAGAGACATGTTTCTTCCATTTTTTTAAAACTTGGTTCTTCCAATGCTTGTGGTTTGCAACAGCTTTTAAAGAGGAGCGGACAACTTATCTCTACTAAATGTTGCTGGACCACAACTTTCAATTACTCAAGTTAAGCAATGGAAGATACAAAAGGCCAGGACCTCACAAATTAATTTAATGAAAAAGGTAATTAAGATATAAAGTAGTTTGACTGAGAAACAGTGATTAGCTCATGGAGACTCATGAGTATTATGGAGAATTGGAATAAGAATGTAGCTTGAATTAATTCTCTCAGTCTCTCTCATATATATATAAATGTGTGTGTGTAATCAGTCTCTTTAAGAGTGAAATTCTTGCTGCCTGTTTGTTGATTACATGTCTATAGAATTTACACTGTGATATGTGATATAGAGTCCAAGATGTATATTGCTATCCCTCCTTATCTTTCTCCTTCCTTGTGCAGCAAACCACAGTATCAGGTTGTTAGAATAACAATTAAAGCCTTGACACCTCTCATAGATCAAAGCAGCTATGCTGTACACCAGAGAATGTATCTGTAATGAGTTTACATCATGAATAATACCTATGTCTCCTTTAGTGTTATCTTGTTTCCTTACCAGTACAGCATTGCTTTCTCTATGGTGGTCTCTTCTTAAATGCTCAAACTGCTTTTGATATACATTATATAAAACATAAGTAAATTTGGGGCTCTTGGCTCATCTGGGTACGAGAGACTGATGACTCAGTGTAATTTTAGAGAGTAAAAATTTGGATTCTCTCCAGTTCTTGATGTTTTACTGGGCAAGTTTTCCACCACATTCCTTCTACACCCTACAGGTAGTCCTTGCATAATGTTTACAATTGAGACCTGAATCTTGGTTGTTGAACAAAGCAGACATTAAAAGACACATCGACATAACTGTTTTGCTCAGTGACTACAATCCTGGCATCCTCTGTTGCTGTCATTAAGTGGTCATATGGAGCTAAAATCCTCCTGGCAGGCAAGTCTTTGAAAGGGAAAGGGCTGCCTGCTAGAGGGTTTCAGCTCTGCATGGAGCTGAAATCCTCCCTGCAGGCAGCCCTTTTGCTCTCAAAAGCTCCTGCAGCCCATTGAAGGATTTCAGCTCCCCTCGATACAGGGAAGCAAAATCTTTCATGGGGCTGCAGGAACAGAACTGAATCTTCAGGATTTTAGCTTTGTTCCTGCAGTCCACAGAAAGATTTCAGGTCCCCTCTACTTGCCTCTTCCCCATTTACTTTCTGGGGAAGCTGGCAGAGAAGATTGCATATGGTGATCACATGATCACAGGATACTTGGCAGCTGGTTGTAAATGTTAGCCAATTGTCAAACACCCAAAGTGTGGTTGCATGATCACGAGGGGGGTGGCACAACATTTTACAACATCTGGAAGCGATTTGTAGAACATAAAATGCCCTTTCTGAGACTTTGTAACTTTGAATGGTCATTACACAACTGGTTATAAGTGGAAGACTACCTGTATTTATTATATTTAAGAAGAAAGCTAGATGGTGGGGATCCAAGATCATAAAATCACTTACCAGAATCTGATTTCTCTCTTGCTGGCCAGCTGGCTGTATTAAAAAGCTGCTTTCCCAAAATGATGCTTTCCAGGTGGGTGGGTTTTTAACTCTCATAAACCTTTTGATTTCAAAAAGATTGATCAAGATATCTATTGCAATTCTCATGAGTCAATGCCGACTTGAAGGCATACATACAATCTCGCCACGGTTACCATACACAATATTAATTTGAGCTTTTATGTTGTTAAATATGTTATCCCATTTTTAAAAAATATTTTTTCACTTGCAAATAGTTGTACAATCTTTAAGACAATTCTTAAAAGCAATTGATTGTCATTTTTTTTTACTGTGATGTGTAAAATTACCTTGTAAGTAATTTTACTGAGATGTGAATCATGTGGATTTATAGTGTGTGCATATAAAATCAAGATGATGAGGAAAGGAGGTGAATACAATGGCTTCTGATTTGTACAAATATCTAAGCTTATTTCTGTTAACATACTTTACTGTAGGTATTATCAAATGTCCTTCTTTCTGGTGCTTCTATTATTCTTTAATATCTGAATCAGCATTCCTTTGTATCTAAATATTTTATGACTGAGCTGACAGGTTATTGTCCCTGGGAAAGTGTTTTGGGGAGAAGATAATTTACTTATCTAACATAATGCCATATTTTCTCCTTTGTGTCCATCCCTACATGTGCACCCTGAATCTCCTTGTGCACCTTTGAGAAATAGCAATCTTCATTTTCTTTTCTTTGTTTCCAGGGAATGATAACTCATTAAGATAATAAAACTATAAAGGAAGAGCTATAATAGAAAGGAACAGAACTAACTCCCTGAGTAATTAAAGGTTATATCAAGCCACAGCATGATTAATAATGCATTTGCTTTGTGGAGGAACTTTTATGTACTGTCTGATTGTGTTTTTCCCCTGGCATATGCGCATCAAAGCTAGGTCTCCTCCTTTTCTTGGTTTGCAATGGGTGTTTTGCAAGAAAGTTGAGGGCTTTTTGTGTCCCTGATATCGCCCATGAAAAGAGTAAAGCAGCAGGTGACATAAAGCACTTCTTTCCCAAACCTTATGTCACCACCACACTAGCATAGGGCCACTTCCTGTCTTTCATGGTTATTTTGCCTGGGTTTAGCACGTAGATAACGTTCCTTGAAGTAAATCAAAATCCCATTGCTAGGCCTCTAAGACTGTTGAGGCTTGTATAAGTGTAGAATGCTGAGAATACATTTGTACTGAAGGTGTTTCTTTGTGGGAGGGGTTAGGGTTCATAAAATGACAATCATCAGAGATACAATAAATAAACAAGAACCATCAAGGAAGAACAATATCCCAATCAAGGCTCATAAGACAAGCCACAAGTACATCGAAACAACCAGCAAATCTAACTCTTCAGTGCACTGATGATGTTATTTAGGCTGGTAATCAAATGTCTGCAGGAAGACAAGCAAAACACCCAAAAGAAATATTATTAATTTATTACAAAATAATTTTCCAAAGCACCAGATTATAAGAATATACCTTTTATTTCTCCCCTGCCGGAAGATAACCCCCTACTTATCAGTTTCAGGTTCGTAACCTTGGCGTCCTCCTTGATTCGGCTGTCCTTGGTGGATCATCTAATGGCTGTGACAAGGGGGGCTTTTGCACAGGTTCACCTGGTGCGCCAGTTACGCCCTTTCCTAAACAGAGATGCCCTTCGCACAGTCACTCATGCTCTCATCATTTCTCGGTTGGATTACTTCAATGCCCTCTACATGGGGCTGCCCTTGGGGTGCACCCAAAGGTTACAACTGGTCCAGAATGTGGTTGCCCAGGTTGTCACAGGAGCTTCCCGGTACTCCCATGCAACACCACTTTTACGCGATTTGCACTGGCTGCCGGTTGTCCTTTGGATCCATTTCAAGGTGCTGGTTCTCACCTATAAAGCCCTACATGGCACGGGCCCAGGGTACTTGCAGGACCACCTCCTACCAGTCTCCCACCGCCCAGTGCGGTCACATAGGGCTGCCCTCCTCCAGGTGCCAACGGCCAGACAATGTTGGCTGGTGGCCCCCAGGATGAGGGCATTCTTGGTGGCCGCACCAACCCTCTGGGATGGGTTACCCATTGGGCTGCAGATGGCCCCTGACCTCCGCACTTTCCACGCTGACCTAAAGACTTGGCTGTTCCAGCAAATTCCCTGATTGGTTGTGGGTTTTTTAGCTTGGGGTTTTAAATTGGTTGTTTTTAGATTTTTATTGTTGTTTGTTTTTATTCTGTGCACCACCCCAAGTCCTATGGGAGGAGGGCAGCATATAAATTTTAATAATAATAATAATAATAATAATAATAACAACAACAACAACAACAACAACAGCTTACATCCTCCGAAGATACCTTAACAGTTCCTAGGTCCTTGGTTAGGACTCGGGCTGCTGAGCTATTAACCAGCCTCAAAGGCTGTGAATCTCACCAAAGATTAACATAATAATAATAATAATAATAATAACAACAACAACAACAACAACAACAACAACAACATAGCTCCAAACAAACCACTTCATGTCAGCTGCCCATCATTTTTATTTTCTAAAAATGCTCTAGGCCCAGAAGCATTGTTTACAAGGGTAGAGATGGCTATAGCACACCAACTACACATTTTAAAATTACGTGAATTTGTTCAAAGATACAAAAATCAGGGATCCAGCAGGCACCATGGGAGAAACCCACAAGTATTTTGATGCTCTTTGATCCCATGTTCTAAGACCTAATGCTAATTAGTTCCCTGTTTAATTAGAAAAGTAGTGTAGGCAGTTCCATAATCAGACCTGATCAATCCAGGGAAGGCACATGATGGGAGATTTTAAGAAACAACTGATCAACGCCTGTTAATACTGGTGACTGTTTACTATCGTCTGAATCACAGGCAGCATGACTTAAATACTGGACAATGAGTAATGGCAGAAAGGCAGTCATTAAATAAACAAGTATGTTCTTATATTCCCTTCAGAAATTTTGGATTATAAATCCCATAATCCTGACAATATTTCTAGGACTGATGGGAAATAAAAACAGGATCAACTGTTCCCCTACCTCAGGAATTGTTGCTTCCTTGGCTTCCCAATCAGTTCTCTTTACCATGAGATCATACTGTTTCCATATCTATCTCAAGATTCTGGCACACTCTTGAAATTACTCATGTTTTGTCTTCGCAGTAAGATTTAAGTTGCTTTTTGTGATATACTTTTGCAACTCAATGAAATTTTGTAATACTTTTAGTTGCACTAACTTTTTCTTTTTCAGATGTTTTGCCTCTCTAAATTCTTCCAAAATAAAATACAACAGATTTTTTTTATTAGATAAAATTGAGAGACCAATTCTAAGTTAGATATATTCACAAATCTGTCTTTTGCCACCATGCAGAAGTGAAAGTACAATTGATATATAACTAAGAGGATAAAACTTAGCTGCAACTGAAATTAATGAAAAGGGCAATTTCTTCAAATATTTCCTGTATTATCCCCAACACATTTCAAGACATCTTCCAAGAGGAAACTAAGAGAGCAGAAATTGTTTCCTACACATGCATTTCATCAGGTTCCTTTCAAAAAAGCTAATTTTCAGAAATATGTTGAGGGCTATAAAATATATATTTCAAGCAACTATTTCTGTGGTTTCTTATCTTGTTTGTTTCCTGATACATCCAAAAGTATCTAAGAATCATAAAAGTGTGAGTTATAGTAGTACAAATTATTATGATGGTTGGTTGCATAGTCAGTCAGATATTTAGACTGGATTTGGAATTTTTACCCATTTATTGAGTTGCTTGCTGTCCAATAGTATTTCATGCAGATACTCCAATGCATCATTGCTGCTACTTTGTTATGCCATTGTTTGTAATTAGTCTATGCAATCTTCTTGCAATAACTAAATTATTATTATGGTTTTTCCATCCATCCATCCATCCATCCATCCATCCATCCATCCATCTATCCATCTATCATCTATATCACCTAATGCCTCCTATTTTCCCCACAACAATAAGCCGGTGAGGTGAATTGACTGGCTCAAAGTCATCCAGCCAGAATTTATAGTTTCCTGGTTTCTAGGCCAGCATCTTAACCAATATACAAAGTTGACTCTTGTAAGAAAACTATAAAAGTATATTTGAAAAATTATCCCATTTCGAGACTTACTCAATGCTTACCAAGAACATAAAAAAATAATCTATTCTCGTGGGGCTAGTCAGGATCCAAATTCTGTGAATATCTATGAGTTAGTTAGATATAAGAAAAGGGCAGAATAAACAAATACTGAGGTAAGTGGTATATTTCCCTGTTATTAATACTGAGGCACTAAAATATCTCTGCTTTTAACTGTGCTTTCACGGTAGTATAATTAGCAATGCTTCTCTCAGAGGAAATGCCAGCAATTCTGCCTAGAAAGAGCTGGGCTTCCACAGAAGTGCTAATTAGCTGTTGCTTGATAAAGCTGGTGCAGACAAGCAAACAGGTGTGGATGAAAATGGAAATAATAGGTACAAACCTGCTGTCATCCCTTGCAATGGTGGCACTAATTATATTTTACTGGGTCACCATTTCATTTTACACTATATTTTAGGCAAAGGCAAATGACTGCATTGCATCTGCTTTTGATCAGACACATTGTTAGGATTAACTTCCATTTGTACTTTGTTCATCATATCAAGTCTGGTCTTGAAGCAAAATATTTCTGTTCCATGATACTCTCCTATTATGCACTGAACTAAGAAGCTTTTAGAAGTATGAGCAGCACATACAATTTCTAAATATGCAGCCAAGACAGGTTCTTGAATATACCTCCCCAAAATTTTACCAGGCTTTTCTCACTAATCACACAAAACCCATGTTAGCACCACAATAAAATTCATACTGTTTACTAAGATTATAATGTTGACTGTTGCTGATTTTAGGTTAGAGTGGGAAGTGATGAAACAAAATTTCTTTTCAAATTTCCTTTCAAAGTGGAAATCAAGAAGCAGCCAAGAGGTATTAGGAAAATCCTGTAAACTGTATTCTCTCCAGTAATCTGCAGCATCACTGGCTTCCCATGCTTCTGTTAAATACTAAGGAAATATATACTATGTTGGAACTAATTAGTATATTGCCATAAAAATGTCTAAAATCTCATTATAGTTTGTTAATTTCCTTGGTAGATTGTGGAAATGAGGTAAACCTAATTTACCTTCATTACATTGCCAACGTCATTCTGATTAGCTAGTTAACTCTGGCTTTATTACATGCATTTATTTATTTAAAGCATTTATATAGCCACCAATCTTATATCAAACTCTAGGTGGCTCCCAATCTGCAGTTAAAATAACATTACTATACATGAACACATACATATATCTATTAAATCTACAAACATTAAAAACTGGCACCAAAGTTAAACTTTCATATGCAAATCGACTAAAACTAGGCAAATCTTCAAAGGGGCATTTTACCTTCTCTTGAGTCGACTGCCTCTTCAGAGTGGCTCCTCAAAGCAAATTAGAGTTCCACTTCTAATTGGTGGAATAATTTGGCCACGCCACTGTTTTTACTCAGCCACAGCAGTTTCTGTTGGAATTATAACCTTAAGTACTTCCTAATTGTAAAATCAGTTTGACATTGGAACCAGTTACTGAGAGTTAATGGTGGTTCTCAATCACTGGCACCTTCAAGTAGAAGCTAGACGTCCTTCTATAGAGGATGGGATTTCTGCACTGTGATTGGACTTTATGACCTCAATGGCTTTTCTAATTCTGATTCTATAATAATTTGTATCATTTATATACCAATCTATAATAATTTATATCATTCTACCATCCCTTTCTGCCCTGCCACCACCACCGCCCCAATCTGTGGAACCACAAAGGTTAGGGACCACTGATTAAGGGTGTAATGTGTGTGAATGGTAGTTAACATTGATTTTGTCATAAGATTAATGAGTTTACAGAATATAAGTTGGAAGAGGCCTTGGAGGTTTTCTAGTGCAACCCCCTGCTCAAGCTTGATAAATGTTTGTCCAATCTCTTCTTAAAAACCTCCAGTGATAGAGCACCTACAACTTCTAAAAGCAAACTGTTCCTAGGAAACATGATACTAATGGCTCAAACATGCCTGATTGCCTTGGCCAATTGCCTGTGAGGTTCAGTCATCTATGTTCCATTTGGAAGCTTGTGTGTGTTTGTGTGCTATTCTATTCTTGTGGTTAGTTAGGCTAGTCAGTGTTACAACGTTTTTACAGCTGATATAAGTCTCAATAGGGTTTATCTTGTAAATATGAAAAGGAGCCCAAATCCTTAAACAAATATAATGCTTCTGTAAAGCCAATTCCAAACATGTTATCCCCAAACACATTTTGCAAAGAAGCCAGCCATGATACAGGAATGTTTGTAGCTCTCACTAAGTGGGATCAGATGAGGTGATTTAGTAGCAGTGGTTGACCATTGAAGCTGTTGCTATCAAGAATTATTTCTTGGCACAAGACCTTGAACAAGTCCTATTTTTCTGGGGTATAAATTAGCCAGTCACCTGTTTGCCAGTTGCTTGGAGAGAGCCCAAAGGAAATGTTCATATGAGTCTCCCCATAGAGGAATCAATAGCTAAAGCAAGTAATGAGCAAATCTCAGCCCCGCATGGAAAATATTGCCTGTTATGAACTTATCTCCAAAGGATATGAGACATGAGACAATACCAGCCTTCCACAAAGTATAACTCCTAGCCATGCCTGAATATTGTTCATTTGAATATGAATTGGGGAAAGGCCCATAGACTCTGAAGGACATTAACCTGGGACATGATGACATTGTCATTGTCATTTTCTGTTTCTAGATCAAAGCTTTGCCAGTCATCCCTATATGTTGCTATGAGAATAAGAATATTTTTTTAAATCCATCCACTTTCCTTTTGCTTCATTCCTTATTGGTTCTCACCTATGTTTGTTTTAAGTGTTCTGGGACTTAATAACTTCTTTAAAATTCAAATAGTCATGTCATGTTTCCACATTCAATCTTGCCTTAAGAAAGACTTTTGGTGAAATGTAAACATGTTTCATGGGCAATTTTTCAAGGATTGCTAATTGGTATCCCATGTCCATTTTTTACTATATCATGCACCAGCATTCTAGGCTTAGACTGTCAGACAAGGCTGGGAATGCCCAGGTTCAAGCTCCACCCATATATAAAATAAATTGAGTGTCATCTCTTAGCTTAGGCTACCTCACAAGTGGTGATATGCTGCTTATGATAGTATATTGCTCTGTCTATGAATTTCAAAGTGTAAAACTCTTGAAATGAAACACTTTATTGGGGTCATTAACCAACACAATAAAATGACCTTTACAAAATTAAAATTATTGAGTTATCCCTTCACCAGTTCATAGGTGAACTGGTGAACTAAATTATTGAGTTATCCCTTCACCTGTTCTTTATCTACTCCTTAATATCAACCCTGAAGCTGACCTGGCTGTGGCCATTTTGGGGCTTCAGTGCTGCCACAACTGGAGCTATGGGAAAGGGAGGAGGAAGTAGAGACAGCTGGGGTGCTGTAGCCAAAATAAAATACTTTCTCTTGGGAACCAAGGACATTCCCACCAGGTGTCCAGAAGGAGGGGACTGAAGTCATCTAGCAACTGGACTGTATCCTGATTGGACCATGTAACTGATTGGAAAAAGTGAAAGAACATTTACTTTTAATTAGGTGAAAACTGTGGGAACATTTAGAGTCAGTTTTTACCAGCTCGTGTCAATATGACATATCCAATAAATCTATTCTTTGAGGAATCCACCTGCCTTGAAGTTTTGATTGCTATGGGTGTGTTACTTGAAACCCTGACACTTAATCTCAATCAATCTTGATAAAGAGATTCTGGGCATACTTGCACTTGTTATTTAAGCTGTTCCTGTCCTGTGTACCATCCAGGTTAAGAAAATCCTATTTTATTGGCAACAGCTTAGACTATAATCAGTCTGGACTGCAGATTAATATATCCTTCCACTGAGAATTCCCCTGTTGCTAGACCTTTCCATCTATATGTTCTAGAAAACAATGGCCAGTCACTTTGCTTCCTGTGAGCGAGGTTTCCTGGAATGTTTATATATTTGAGTTAAATCTGTAACTCACTTACTCTGTCTCTCTCAGACATACACATACATACACACACACATACCACACGTACACAAATGACACACAAACAGAGACAGATTCTAACACACACATAAAGTTAAATGTATATACAATGCAAGCATGAACAAACATCATTTTTAAAACTGAAGGCTTCTTTCTTGTCAGAACTTGTTAATAATTTCTTATTATTGTTTTTGCTATAATAACAGAGTGCTTAAGTATTTTGTTTGATATGTGATAGCAATAGCAATAGCACTTAGACTTATATTTCACTTCATAGTGTTTTTACAGCCCACTCTAAGCAGTTTACAGAGTCAGCTTATTGCCCTCAACAATCTAGGTCCTCATTTTACTGACCTTGGAAGGATGGAAGTCTGAGTCCACCTTGAACTGGTGGGGATTGAACTGCCGAACTACTGGAAGCCATCAATTAGCAGAAGTAGCCTGCAGTACTGCATTCTAACCACTGTACCACCGCGGCTCTATCTGTGAGAAGTTGCTGGTTTATAACCCTCTGTGTGTGTGTGTGTGTGTGTGTGTGTGTGTGTGTATGTATGTAAGTAAGAGGGAATGGCTGCTTTCAAACTGCAGCAGAAGGTCAAATCCGAAATGGAAACCAGAAGAGTAAACACTGATTTCTGCCTCCAGAGAACAGTTGCTTTCCTGTTCTAGGGACAGGCAGGCCCATCTGACAATTTGTGGACAAGCCCTCTGTAAAAGCCTTCAGTTTTAGGGAACTGCCAAACAGCCAAAGACAGGTTTCTTAACCGTGGTAATGTTAAGATGTGTGGAGTTGATTAACTGGGGAATTCTTGGGGCTGAAATCCACACTATAAAGTTGCCAAGGTTGGGAACCCCTGGCCTTAAGAGAAGGAGAGCTCTATCACCTCCCCTGGAAATTAATTCTTTTTATGATTAGGATATTTTTCCTAAAGCTAGGAATCTACTGTCCTGTAATCTAACATCCTAACAGTATCTGCAGGATACAGTCAAAAAGGTCAAGAAGGCAGCCACAGTGGGATGAGGGAAGTTCCACTTGATTTATATGAGCATTGTGTATGTGAGAGACTTTATTCTTTGGAACATACTCTGTGGCTATCCCTGAAGATCACTGTTCTTCCAAGGAGTCACGTCCTCCTTCTATAATACATTTCCCCCCCTTTTTTCCTGTTATAATTTTTATTGGAGTTTTACACAGAAATAAAAGATATATGTGAAATAATACAAAGTAAAGAAAAATAAAAAAATAAGACAGAAAAGGCATGAAAAGTAGTGCAAGTAAAGGAAAAAGGATATATAAAAGAGTGTCTTCTGATCTTTTCTGCAGCAGTTATTACATATTTATTATTTCTGGCCTTTGAAAGTTTGTATCATCTCTCACTTCCCCTAATTACAGTATATTTCATCGAGGCTAAACATACTCATTTACTTTCATCTTTTCATTTACTTTCAAGAGTGCAGAGAAGAGCAACAAAGATGATTAGGGGACTGGAGGCTAAAACATATGAAGAATGGTTGCAGGAACTGG
>JANHZT010008015.1:0-10738 GCA_032468215.1 Stegonotus admiraltiensis | reverse complement strand
ATGGCAAGGCAAAGTATTACATGACCAGTACATCGGGGGGGGGGGGCAGGGGGGAATCATGTAGCAACAAGACCTAGCAATAGCTAAAACTAGAAAAGTTGAAGAAAGAGGCAGAGGGCTAATTATGGCTGCACAAGACCAAATCTTAAGAATGAATGCATGCAAAGACTGTATTGAGAAGACAGCAACAGGCAGCAAATGCTCCCTCTGCCAAGAAGCTGAAGAAACAATGGTGATCCTAGTTATCTGCTGCAAGGTAACACGAACCGACTAAAAACAATGGCATGACAAAGTAGCAACAATGGTGCAGTTTAATAACTGCAAGAAATATTATTTGCCTGCAAGCAAGAAAAAGTGGGACCACAAAATAGACAAAGTAGTAGAAAACAAAGAAGCTAAAGTGCTCTGGGGCTTAAGAATTCAATCAGGCACTCACCTGCCACATAACACCCTACACTTAACAATTGTTCATAAGAAATACAAGAAGTCAGGTTAGTGAACATTGTAATACCTGGAGACAGCAGAAGATAAGAGAAAGAATTGGACAAAATCACCAAAAACCTGAAAATAGAAGTAGAATGACTGTGGCAAAAGAAAGCAAAGATAAAACCGATAGTAATTAAATGTCTTTGGATGCAATCCCAAAACATCTAGAGCACTACTCGAACACCATTGGCATTGACCACCAGTCAATTGCAGAGTGCAGCTTTGCTTTGAACAGCTTACATCCATACGGCAAAGATAGCATCAAACAGCAGCAAATTTTGATTAAAGCAGAGGCCTGGCTGCTTCTTACTGTTCAAGATGAGCCACTGATGACAGCAAAACAGCTGCCTATCAAACTGGTCTGTGAGCACTTGGAATCCTGGCTTTAAAATGCCATGTTTGCTTTCCTTACAGTAAGAGAAAATGCAGCTGAGTCTTCTAAATTGTTTTCATGATGAATGTGAAGGTACGTGTTTGGACTTTCTGTATAAGACTCTTGGTAAAATAGAATAGAATAGAACAGAACAGAACAGAATTCTTTATTGGCCAAGTGTGATTGGACACACAAGGAATTTGTCTTGGTGCATATGCTTTCAGTGTACATAAAAGAAAAGACACCAAGCACCTAACTGACTCTCTGTGTGGGGTTCACAAGTGAAGAAATTACTTCTTTCCATGACCACGAGCACTGCAAATTTAGTAGCACATGTTGATAATATAAATGTATCTGCAAAGCTCTTTGTGGCAGCAAAGCCCAAGGCATTGTAATATAAGATGTTTGGATTGCCTCCTTGGAGCGTGACTTTATTTTTTTCAGTCAATTTCCTGGAAAGTTTCAAATGCTATAGAGGTTGTCTTGTGGACTAATAATGCCTCCTCCTTTTTCTGTCCTCCCTCCCTTTCTTTCTCTCTGCAATTATGCTGGTGAAGGAAGAAGCTGTTCTAACTACTGTGCCCTGCCCTACTGCATAATGGAAAGTATGAATGATCTTTTTTTAAAAAAAATCCTTGGGAACAAGTAAGCTCAAGGTGTCTGCACAAAGTGCCCTGGGAACTTAACCTAGCCTGGCAAGTTCACTGTGGTTAGACTGCACTGCAGTCATTAATTAGCTGTCTTTTTGGCTGCCATAATCATCTCATAAACCCCTGAGAGCTCCTTCTTTCCATAAGGAAGAACAAAACACCACAACTTTTGGAGCAACAGCAAGATCTGAATGCAGAGTTGCAGCCTTGATATTAACCCCCTTATGGATCTGGCCTGCTTTATACTTGTTAGACTCCCACTCTCATAATTATTGTGCTAGCTGGAAATTATGAAAGATCTTGTCTAAATGCATTGCACTGGGATCTGACCCAGCTGAAGTTTGGATATAGTTCACAACATGTCTGGTGAATCATAATTACTTTTAACTGGTTCGTTGTTTTCATTGATAAAACTTTCTTGGTGTTCAATGGGATAGAACTAGATGCTTAATTATCCTGTTTACCTACTGAAATCAACAAAACTATTTAACATGTTTTTTATTTTATATATTTGCCTATTTACTGGATTTGTAAGACTGCCCAACTCAAACAATATGATGCTAGGTTGCATACAACAGAAAATCAAATAGTAAATCGAAAGAATCACACAACTTACCGGTACATATTATTATATGCCAACAAGTTTATAAGATTTGAGGGACTGTCAGTTTTGGACTCTTGGTGACTGTCTGGATAGGACTAGCAGTTTTCTTGACAAAATTTCAAATATGGTTTGCCATTTCCCTTTTTTCTAAAACTGAGAGAGAGGGACTGGCCCAAGGTCACCCTCTTGGCTTTCTACCTAAAGTAGGACTTGAACTCCTGGCCTCACGGTTTCTAACCTGGTTCCTTAATTACTGTAGCAAACTATATCTCAGATATGAAATACAAAATACAAACTGGCAATCAACACAATAGTAAAAGCAACCAAAGGAGGACTCCACTCACCTGGATCCAAAAGGCTTGTGGAAAAGCCAGGTTTTAATGGCTTTCCTAAAGGTGAGCATATATCTGGAGTGGGGTGGCAGGGGAGATCATTCCAGAGCACAGGGGCAGCCACCAAAAAGGCATTGTGATATATAGTTTGCCCTTCCTCACCTAGGATGTCCATTGATTTTAATGCATTTTTTTTGTCAACAGCTTTTCCCCCAAGAAAAATGCAATCCTGTCCTACCCCAATCAGGACAAATTGTAAATTGGATGAGTCTCAGAACTCTACAGATGTTTAGGCCTGTTGTACAGGATACATTCAAATGCATATTCTTCCAAAATTCCAAGGAACTTTGCATGGCTGTGTGCAACTAGACTTTGGATATATAGTCAGGGATCTTGCTTATTTTACATTTCCTGATTGCATTGATGATCCTGATCATACTTTCCACTCCCAATCTGCATGTTGAGTGGGATGTATGTGTAGCCCTTTTCCTATGCATACAATGAAGCAGATCTTCTGATATTAAAGCTGTGGAAAGTAGTAGGCCAAATGGGCTGGTCCATTTGCAAAACTATTATTCATCCTGTTTATCACAAAACAATTAGAAAAACTAATGGTAGGGAAGTCAAATATACAAATATGAATTGTTACCCAGAATAGGGCATTTATGATATTATGAATTGTCTACAGTGAATGATATTTGTGGGAAAGCCTCATCTTGTGTTCTAGGAAGATATGCAGTTCCTCACAAATTTATGAAATAACTGCATCTATTTTAAAAGTTGGTGTTTTAGGTCAACAGATATGCATATACCTTACTATATTCCCCAAAAGGATTTTTTTGTTCTGTTCAATCTGCTGTTGGTAGCTTCCTGCTATTGGCAAAATGGGTCATATGACTCATCTCCTTCAGTACAAACTTGCCATATTTTTAGGTGTGGAAAATTTCCAAAAGTGTATGGAAAAATACTAGCTCTGATTGAGACAAATAAATCGGACAATGCATTTGTCATGGGCTGAAAGATGCCAGAACCTGAGCATCTCTTGGTTGATTGTGGGCATCGACAATTCTCATCTCAGGTTTCAGGGTTGCTTTATTGCAAACATGAGATAGATGGTTACTTCATAAACCCATTTATGCAGTTTGCATGACAACAGTTCAGAAATGATGTGGCAGTGTCAACTACTAGATTGTTTTTAACCTTTCTGGCTAGCCTACTACTACCCTCAGATTTCCTAGTAGTTTCTGCTTCAAGTACTGACCAGGTCTGAACCTGCTTAAACTTTTTTGCAGTTAAGTAATTAGAGAAATTCTGCACGTATCAGACATTTTGGTACCGTGTTGAAGACCAACACTGTACCAAAATGTCTGATATGTGCCGAATTTATGAGAATATGTGCCAGACATCTTTAGCTATTATTTCTGTTCAAAGCCTATGAGGAATATTTCCAACAGTTCTGTTTATGCAGAAAGCTGACATATAAAGTCAGATTATTTATGTATTGTTGGCAATTCATTGATAAGATAATGGCAAATTGGTAAATAATGAATAGAGTAGGTTATTTATCTAGGAGTAGTATCTCTTAGTATCTTGGTTTGAATGGTATCAGAATCAGTGGCCCTCTAGGTCTCCAGTAAATTACTTACCCATCATCTGCAACTCATTTTATTTTATTGAAATGATTTATATGGTGCCTATTTTGAGCAACTCTGGGCGGTTCACAATAATAACAAAATCCATAAATAAACAATCATAAAAGCAATAAAAACAATTACAGAGGGTGCACCAATGGAAGACTGAGAACCAGGTTTGAGACAGCTCCTCCTAGTGAAGGTCTATCTATGTGGTTCCTAAAAATCAACACCAACTTGATGGCATGGAAGCAAAATCAAGTCATCTACTATCCAGTTCTTTTACTGATTACATTCAGGGCTGAATCTCAGAGCAGGAATATGTAAGACCATTTTTTTCCTCAAATTGTTTTTGGCATATATTCAAAATGGTATGTGCAAAGCCTTCAATATTAACATTTCTTTTTAAAGTCTATCTGTAGAATAGGGGTGCATACTGAAATACTTTTCACCCACATTAAAGCTCAATCATATGTGAAATCAGACCAGCTTTTTAGAAACAGGTCCACCCTTTTGTGATTGAGCAATAAAGCTATTCATCATAGGTCAGCTAGCAGGAGGAAGGAGAGTCAGCTTCACAAATCAATAGAAGTTATGTACCTCTCATATATTGTCATGCAGGACTAACACTCTTGTTCCACTGGTCTGAAGGTATTTGGGGAAGGAAATTTGGAATATGGAATGCTTTCCAATTGCCAAGGTAACTTAGCAAATATTTCCTTTCTGGCATTGGACTGCAACTCCAAATATGCAACCCAAAATAACTGCCTGAGAGAAAAGGGTAAGGCGGCAAATTGTTGCTATAAGTCAGAAACATGCCATATCTTTTCAAAAGTCATTTTTAGGGGAAATTAGGATGATTAATTAGGGAGCAAAAAAAAAACCAGCCATAGTTGTCTGTGCTGAAGATCAAGATTGCTATTCTCTACATCTGTATCTGGGAATATGAACAACTGAACACTTGAATGCCCATAACTGAGCTGCATGACCGTATAATATCACAATTAAGGTTCTGCTCTATGACTGGGCATCCAGAGGTTGAAATCCATTATTTGCCAAAAGAGCCTACTGCATGATTTTGGCCTAGTCATTCTTTCTCACAGCAACCTACCTCACAAAGATGTTGTGGAAATGAAATGGAGTGGGGCTGCATCTGCCATCTTGAAGATGGAATGCTATAATGAAGCCCTGTAATAAAAAGAATAACAACTTACCACAAAGTACTATTTTGAGTTAATTTTGGGATTCACTGCAGACTTTTCTACGTTTTAGTTGTTTTAGTAATTGTTTTAAAGCGTCCGCTTGGTAAGGTGTTTGCCTTGTTTTAGTAAGTAAAACTTTTTTAAAAAAGGCATTGTAAGGAAAGAAAATTAAAAAATATGATCTTGCTTTGTTTTTTTAAATCATATTCTATTTACTATCCAGAGATAGAATAGAGAAAAAAAAACCCAACTCATTCTTTTCTAGTTGACTTGAATCCCATTAAAATTCCACGCACAGAAGTCTTCCATTCAGATAGCATTAGTCCTGAGTGTTGCTTATTCCATACTTGGGTGGAAGATTATTCTTTGTGTACAGATCAGCACAACATCCTTGGTGTATCTTCTCTCACTGGCCATGTTATTCTTTTCTTTCACCTCTTCAAAGGAATCATTTTTCAAATGTCCTTTTTTCACCTTCCTATCCCTATGCTTATAAAAATGGCTTCTACTTGTTTGTCAACATGTCCCACTTACAGTCTTCATAACAGCTCCCAACTCTGTGGCTAGCAGAGAATGCGGTGACTAGTATGCCAAGAACAGAAGAATATTGCCTTTTGAGCCCGTCAAAGCTGAACTGGAGCTCAGCAATATATGAATGTCTCTTCCCAGACATTTTGTCTAGAGTAGAAGTCAGCCAAAAAATGAGAATCAATTTATTATAAAGCACAACTCACAAATGTCACTCCATTGTGCCAGGCTTTCCTTCACTGCTCTGTTGGAGTGGGGTGAAAAATTATTATTATCTTATGGGCAGTTATTGAATGCTGTGGTGAACTCATCTCAGCATTCATATGGGAGGAACACAACTTTTCAAATATATCACATGCCAAACCATAGCCAACACTCAGATGTAGTTGGTTAGAAGAGGATCAGAATCTGGCATTATCAGGGATCTGTTGAGATATTTTTGTCTCTTTTTTTTCGGAGGTCTATACAATTTCTGAAGGAGGTCTATCATTTATTCCCAAGCTCAGTGTTCTTCTCCCCTTTTGCAATTGCTACCAGATTGTGGTTTAGCCTCCTTTGAGTTGAGCTTATCTCCTAATGTTTTCATGGACAAGCTCAAATTATTTTTTGGGGATCAATTTAAAAACTGCTGCTGTCTTTTTCTGAGATGCTTTATAATTTCTTAGTTTAACTTACAGCTCTGTTATCACCTGGTAACCTCCCATTCATATGCAACTAGGTCGAATACTAAGCCAAGGTCACCATCAGACAGCTGCCAGCAATTGGCCAATAATGCCACATGAATTAGCTCTGTCCATTTGGGGCATTTTGACTTGCTCTCTCTGGCTATAAGTCTGAGGTTGCCACAGGGCATTCTTAAGTCTTTTACTGTTTATTTCCAATAGTTGTTTTATGCCCATTGAAGGCTTAAGCAAAGTGATCAAGACCGGCTGGAGAAGGAAGACACATTTACCTGTAAGCATAGGTCCGTGATGGCAAACCTATGGCATGCGTGCCGGAGGTGGCACGCAGAGCCCTTTCTGCTGGCATGTGCACCATCGCCACAGGTCAGATCTCTGTGGCATTTCTTTCATGAGCTTCTGTTTCCCTGCAAAAAACAAAACAGAAGCTCACGTAAGAAAAAGATCTTACCTCTTGCCATGCTGCTAGTGTTGGGATGCCCTGCCTCCCACCAGCTAGCTGGTCTTTGGGTCTCTGCTGCGCATGTGTGCATGTCCATGTGTGTGCACATCTGTGCAGGTGCAGGCTCACGCATGTCAGTTTGGGCCTTTCAGTTTGGGCATGCGCACACACACAGTTTGGGCACTTAGTGTCTAAAAGGTTCACCATCACTGGCATAGGTGGTGAAAGACCAGTGGTGGGATCTTCCCAGTTTAACAACCAGTTCGGCGATCACACACTTTGCTGCACAGAGGAGAAGCAGAGCTGAGACGCGGCAATCTGCTTTGCCGCTCAAATCAGCTGAGCAGATAAAAGTAGGAAAATAGTGCGGGCAGGCGGGCGGGCCCATCTGATTGTCAGGGCGAACCAGTTCACTCCCAGCTGATCATCAGAGCTACTGGTTCACCCAAAGCAGTCCAAACTGGTTGAATCCCACCCCTGTGAAAGACCCATCTGTACATATGGAAGAGATAGCAGGAAAGAAATTGGAGTTGCATCTCCTCTGATGTTGGAAGTGAAGCATTCAAACAGATCATGTCCCTTTACGCGAGCTTAATAATTAATCCTGGGTGGTTAAGGTTACTATTTTTTATCATGTGATCACATGACAAAGCATGTTTACGTGGCCATCTAGAAAAAAAGGCATAACTCTGTTAAGTGCCTTGCACTGCTACGTGCATGGGGGAAGGAGATTTTCCTGTGAAATGAAAGTGGGGGGAACAAAACGATTGGCCATCACTATATTTATCCTAGTAAATTTATTTATTTGTTAGATTTATATCCTAGTGTAATCAGAAGCAGAGTTTTGGCAGCTCACAAAAGAAGATGTTAAGCCTCCCCTCCTCCCTTTAGGAAGGACGGGAGCTAGTCTGATTTTGTTCCTGCTAGTGTTCATCTTGGCTTTGATTTTAGTGGATGTGAAAGATCTGCTTTCGGTAAGATGTATGCATTTTTTAAACACCTCTTATGAGATTGCAGAGGAAGGAGAAATAATGTCAAGATATTTGGACACTTTGAGTATCAGTCTTCCATGCTTACTAATTTTTACAAGGGGGTTATTTTTAACTGTACTTGTTCACTGTTTCTTTTTTCTTTTTCTTTGCATAGAGTAACAGCAATGGAGGAAAAACACAAAAATTCTGCATAATACCTTTGGATTGGTTGTGCAGACTTTCATCCAGAAATAATTGTACTTCTGCAAACATAACTGAAATTAAGAAGGCATGTTCAGGTGCACTTTGAGGACTGAAAAAAAAGTGTATTGACAGATCCAGAGAGAGAAATCCATAAAAGTTAACAGGGATTTTTTTTTCATCCTAATCTTGGTAAAGATGATGCGGAAGAGCAAATAACAAAACAGCAACAAATAAAGATGCAGTTGTTTCTTCGTGTCCTACTTGGAACTAATCTTTCTTCCATTAGTTCATCACTGAGTTCCTGCTAAACACCCTCTGGGAACAACAGTTTCCAGAGCAGACTATGGAAACTTTCAAAGCACAAACACTTGAGGCATATTCTCACGGGCCTCTTCGTATTTGGCAGCTGGAGTTTCCAGTCAGGCCCTGATCATTTCCTTGTGGAGACTGCCACAGACAGAAGTCATCACATGCACACTGATGGCACATGCCACATATCAACCGAGATCAGGCCTTTGGCATGCCACCAAGATCATTCAGAGGGCTGTTCTTTCAGTGGTGTGAACAGCTTATCTACTCTAATTGTAGCACAACCATTAGGCTGAGTGAGGCAGTTGTCTCAAATGGCAGATTAAGTAAATTCAACCATCAGTCTGGCCTCTGTTGGTTCATGAAATTGAGAAACCCTATCTTCTTATTTATCCCAGGGAGCTTGGGCCACACTGAACTACTAGATAATTATGACTCCCTTAGTCCGGAGCAACTATTCTGTCTATCTATATGCATCTACAAGGTATATTACTCTTCTGTGTATAGTTTTCAAAAGCAAATAAAAATCAAATATATTTTACATGGATTTGAATATTTATCAGTGGGAACTTCCAGGAAAGAAAAAAACAACCTCTATTGGGCTGAAAGTAAATGTCAGTCTTAACTTTTGCTAATGTTTTATCGCTCACTGGAGTGTCAAGTAGTGTAGGAAAGGGAGTGTATTAAACCTTCATTGTGACAGATTGACCCCCATAAAAATGCTCTTTGCCTGAGAGAAATAAACATCTTTGCTTCTTGGGCAAATAGCATTTTCATGTGGGGAAATATTTTTATAAGAAAATGTCATGAATTTAACATCATCTCACCGTTGTCCTGAATGTGAGTGGTATTCATTCCAGTGTTTCCGCTAATAACAGCACTTTAAAATACACAAATGGTGAAAAGAAGGGGCTACTATACTATTCTTATTTTGGGCTTCCTAGAGGCAACTTGATTATTCCCAGTCTCTTGTCTTATTATCCCCATAATTCCCAAATACTCCTTATATTAGTAGGGGTAATCCAAAACAGCCACATTGAACCCAGATTGAGAAAAGTTAAGAAAAGCTTCAGATCATCTCCATTAAGGATGGTCTTATGATAGAGTTCCTAGATATCACACCTTAAATTCATGTCCACTTTGATCCTCAGTGAGATCAATGTCTTCCATCAGATATTTAGTTACCTTCCAATGAATGAATATTCCTGATGTAACAGTAATACCACCTCAGCTTTGTTCTTTTTTAAATGTGTAATAACTTTCAATGATATTTCTTAACAACCAACATACTATTTAACTTTTGCCTATCCTAAAAAAACTTGGTATTTTTTTATTTTTTTTGCCTATCCTGAAGATACTCAGAGCTTGTAGTCATCTTTTCCTCATTTTCTCCTATTTGGTTTAACTCTTAGCAGTATTCTGTAGATGTGGGAGTTGAAGTCCACATATCTTCAACTTGCCAAGCTTGAGAAACACATGGTACGGTACTTCAGGAATTTCTAGAAGAGAGATTGAACAAGAGATTTCATTGCCACCTATATGAAGTTTGCTGAGAATGGAAGTGCTGGCTTTCACATATCCAGCAATGACTATGTATAAATTTATCACTGCAAGTGCTTTCCCTGAGCAATTTCCTAGCAAGAGCTAAGGTGCAAGCATATTCCCGTGAGTCAGGATGCTATTGTAGTACTGAGCTGAATGTCTACCTCAGCTTCCTCCCTTTGCAAAGCTTAGCATAGTCTTATGAAAGCATCCTTGGCTTACAATGGCAGTGGTCTCTGTGTGAGTAGGTAGCATGTGCTAATTTTGGCCAGCAAGTGATAGACACTGGGTGCATCCAAATGAGGGTTTTATTATGCAGCCCTTCTGGAAGTCATATTTACCCAAAGAAGAGGCAAAGCTAGTTCAAATTAAATTAAACACAGTGAATAACACCTGTGTGAGGCAACTCTACTTCACCTCAAAGAGGAAATTCACCTAAGATGGGCCCCAGTATTTATCTGATTGTACTCTTTTGTTCTTTAGAAGTGCATCAGAGGAGATCTGCAAAGCTTTACAAACCAATTTCAAAGAGGTGCTTCACTCAAAGCATCGCCACAGCTAAGCACCCCTTTGAAGCTTCCTACTTCCACAAGGATTCCTCTCATGTCCTTAATACCTCTCTCCTTTTGTCATATATTTTAGAATTCAATTGTAACTTTTGGGGCTGCCTCCAAAGCTTTGGAAGTTTATGTAGGTCTCACGTGGCAGAGAGGAATGCTAGGCATTTTTTGCAGCCAATGGAAGGAAGGAAGGAAGGAAGGAAGGAAGGAAGGAAGGAAGTAAG
>JANHZT010008012.1:21361-34032 GCA_032468215.1 Stegonotus admiraltiensis | reverse complement strand
CTTGGCTGTCTTAGGAATTCTGGGAGTTGAAATCCACAGGGTGTGAAAGAGCCAAGTTTGCCTACCACTGACCTAGACAACTGTGGATAATCGAGTATGACATGTTCTACTGAAAAGTAACACTGCAAGTGAGGGAACTTATTCTTTGTAATTCAACACTGTTAAACAAATAATTTTTTCTCGCTTTAGTTTTCCATAACATATTTGTAGCAATGTTTGCTTACTGTAATCAACCCATGTGCTTGCAGATACCCTGGATTTAATGTAACATGGCTAAATTCATAAAAGAAAGCAAACTCCAAACTATTAAATCCATTATATGAATAGAATAGAATGTGATATCATGGGGAAAAATAGCTACAATTCTATCAGAAAGGTGGTAGGATTTAAATGTTTAACCTACAATTTTTTTGATAAAAAGATACCAACCTAAAACCAATAAATATTTGTTCCGTCATGTTCAATTAATTTTTAAATGATGTTCAATTAATTTTTTTTAAACTTAAAACAATCATTTAGAGTTTCACAGGTTTGCGGATGCATATAGAGTGACAAATCCTACTTCCAGGAGAGTAGCGTCATTCTCTTTCCAAGCTGCTTTCCAAAGGACCTAAGCTTCCACTGCCTTCCTTCCTGCCTTGGTTTATAATAGTAAGTTCTAGTTCATCAATGAACTGTTAAGATTCTGTGGGATTTCATCTGGCTAAATATTTTGTGGGCCTACAGGCCAAGTGAGGACTTAATCTCTCTCAAATCAAGTCCTTCTTCCTTCTTCCAGAAAGCTGCTCTGATTAGTCTTAGTCACTTCAACAGCTGGCACTCACTATCCATAACTGGATCTCTTAGGAGGGACACCTGCCTTTGGCTTCCAGTAAACCCTATTGCATCTCTTTGAAGGTCTGTCCTAAGTGGACTTTGAAAACCATCATCGTCTCTGTGCAGTCTGGTTAACTAGACTTTCTTTCCATGGTCATTAACTGCTTAAAACCTCGATATTTCTGATTCATTCCATAGAATGGACTCTTGCTGTTACATTCCCTTAGGCAAGTGCGAACTAGCCTGACACTTCCCAGTAATTCAACATAGCTGGTTAGAACCTAATCTCTATTAGAACATCTGAACATAAAGCCTTTTACAATGGTTGATAGCCTCTGACAGTTAAAGCTAATGCTGTGGTTTATATCGTCTGGGATTAAAATATGGCATTTTCTAAAGTTTTCCACAGAGCAATTTATGGTTTTGATGATTAGATAGGATAGATTTTAGAAAGAAGAGAGACATATTGTAACTTTAGAAAAAGAGATAAATTTATAACAGTACTTATAACTGTTGTACAGAAGATTGAAAGCCAGTGTTTTTTCTTTTCTATTTTCTTTTACTATTTTTCACTTTTAGTTGTCCCTTTGATTTCTTTTTCTTTCTCACTTTATATTAGTTTATATTGGTTTTTCTACTTTTTAAAACTTTTAATAAAATTAAAATAAAAGAACACAAATTTTTCCATGGGGTAAGAATAAACTTGTATTAATCTCTATTAATATTCTAAGTGTGAATTGACATTATCTACATTCCAGGTCTGGGAAACTCATTTCTAAAATAATTTAAACACCTGTTATATATTTTCTAATTAATGTCAGTCATGAGTGTGTTATTTGCATTTTTGAACAACTAAGTATTCCTCATAAATGTGATACATCTCATATCTCAAAACAGGAAACACTGCTATAGGTTTTTCTTTAAAAATAAAATAGTAAACGGGTAAGATGTACATGAACTTAAATCAGGTAGACTCAAATAAGTCCTGTAAAATCTTATTTATGTTAGTAACTACAGCTGTTTTGAAGTTGGACACAATAAAACCCAATAAAGGTTTTATTAACCTTTGTCAGAATCATGTCTCTATCTGAGAAATGATTGTAACTGAATGTCAGGTACGACTGACATAAGCTTAGAAAAGACCCATTACCTTTGAATGTATCTAAATCACCGGGACAAAATTAATTCATCCTTGGATACTGAAGATACTGCCTAGGGGACTGGCCAGATGTTTCTGTATTGTCTATGAGAAATCTTGGAGAACTGGTAAAATGCCAGAGGACTGGAAGAAAGCAAATATCCCATCTTTAAAAAGAAGGAAGTTCCAGCATACTGATAGACCAATTGATCTGACTGATATCAATACCCCATGAAATTCTACAGAAGACTATAGAGAGGGGAGATTTGTAAACACTATTAAAGCAATGTGCTAATTACTAGAATTCAGCATGGATTTGTGAAGAATGGATTTTATAAGACTGCTGTAATCTTAATTTATATATTAATTGAATAACTTTCTTAACAGAAAATGCTGTGAACATACTCTTTTTTTTTTGATAACCCACCATTATTTTGCCCAGCTTGAGGTAGTACATATAAGAGCCCTTCCTACTATTTTTCCCACAGCAACCCTCTGAAGCAAGTTGGCTAAGAGAGAGACACCAGAAGTCACCTAGATAGTTTCTGTCCCTAAGGGAGAACTACAATTCACTGTCTCCCACTTTCTAGTCCATTACATTAACTCTTATATCTTATTGGCTATAAGAAATATACTTTGACTTCAACAAACTATTTGAGAAAGTATCTCGAATCCTGATTAGCAATTTAGCTAAGTGTAGGCTGTATGGCCTCACAAGACTTAGAGAAACCTGAAGTGCTTCTGATGAGAGCAACAAGGATGATTATGAGTTTAGAAGGTATCCCTATGAAGAAGGATTGAAGTTGCTGCATATGTTTAGCCTTAAAAAAGATCGGGGGGAGAGGGGGATATAAATGCTTAAGAGGACATCATGCAGAAGGAGGAGAAAATCTGTTTTCTCTCATTCCAGAGTACAGAACAAGGAATAGGGGTTAAAATTACAGAAAGGAATATTATGATTGAATATTAGGAAAAAAAACCCTTTCCTAACAATAAGAACAGAGCGGAACCAGCTACCTAGAGAGGTGATAGGCTCCCTTTCACCGAATGGGATATGTTCAAATGGAGAGATCTGTCTAGAATCCAGATCTTAATTTTCATTAAAAAATAAAAGGTCTTCATCTTAATTTGCATTCTTGTACAGAAGTTGAATAAATAGCCCTACATCTATGCAACGCATCATTTTGTAAATGAAGAAAGAATATCTGTAAGTGTGGAAGGTATAACTACACAATTTTGTTTTTAGAACTAACCAGGTGCTTATGATCAGTTTTGCTGCAGCAAAATTCTGTCCATATCTATAAATCTGTGCAAGTGTGTGTGTGCATGTGCACATGTGTGCATGTGTGTGCATGTGCAGGTGTATGTGTGTGGGTGCATCTCCCTCTCTCTCTCTCTCTTTCTCTCTCTCTCTGTGTAAAATTTCATGCACAAAATAATGCCTTCTACATTAAGTCATAAGCTATATATCTTTCCTGTCTTTTCTTGTAGTCCTTTGTACAATGACATTTTCCCTTTGCAGGAAAACCAGGAGATAACATATACTGAACAATTACCTAGACTATGTTTTGTTATAAAAATTGGCAAGATAAAGATGTACTGGAGAGCTGGAACTCTCTCTACAATGTTCCATTATCTTGATACATTAAAGTTTTCAGAAATTTCCTAGTATATATATTTTTCAGAACTGTAAAATATTGTTGATTTACATCTACTGAAGGACATATTCTTAAAACTCTATCCAATTTACTGTTTTCTAATAGTTATCTATAAACCAACATCCAAAATATTCAGAACACTTTCAAGAATTTTCCAATGCCCACAATAGCAAACTGAATCTTAGCCCTTATATCTCTGAGGAACATTCTAAAAGTTTTTTTATCTTTCTGATAACTCTTACATTTTTCAAATATCTCATTACTTTCAGTAATAGAATTTCTCCAAACTTTGCCACATAATTAATATCCAGCAGATATCTTTTTAAAAAAAGATTTGATGCAATATTTTCTGAACATCAGGCTTACCAGCCAACTACCAGCAAATTCACTCTTAATACCATGTAAAGATATAAGGGCTATGCAGTACTTCAGATGTTTTGAAACAAATGTAAGTGCAAATTTAACACTTATTTGTGATTCACTAAAAATGCCATCTCTGCTTTCTGACTTAAGGATGATTATGAGCTGCAGATAAGTGCTGCAATCACATTCCAGTACTTTCCATATATTTGCATAAGCTTAAAATACTGTATATTGTTGCTTCCTAAATATCAATAGCATGATTGGAAAGTTAATAATACTATAAATTGAATTGCAAGAATTATTCATTGGAAATTTTGTCAGAAGTTTGGATCTGAATGTAACAAAAACTACCATGACCATTAAGTTGGGAAGGTTTTGGAAAATAAGTGGGTTAAGATCTTATGGGATTTTAAGATCTAAACAGAGAGGCATCTTGTTCATAACATACCTGATATAACACTAATTGAAAAGAAGAATGGTTTGTGGATGTTGCTATAATAGATAATGCTAGGATTGAGAAAAAGCAAGTGGAAAAAATTACAAACTACCGGAACTTGCTGATCAAACATGAACATTTTTGAAAAAGAAATATGCTGTTATACCAATATGACTGGAGCCCTTGAAGCAACACCTAAAGAACTTTTCTATTTAAAAATTTTAATTTGTTGGACCTGAATACCCTAATTTTACAAAAAAAAACCTACCCTGTTGTAACTATCTACATTCTCAGATACTACCTTAATAATTTTTAGGTCCTTGGTTAGAACTTGATCTCAGCTCCACCGGACAAAATGATGACAGCACACACAAATCACTCAAATACGCTGGGTTGGGTGAAAGAAGCTTTAATGCTGGTCAGTAGCTCCGGATGGGAAACAAGATCCTCACGGATTTGAAATTGGCGCTAAGGGGTTTAGCAGCACAGCACCTTTATAACGCGGACTTAATTCGGTGCCGCCCCTGCACAGCTGCGCCGCGGGATACAAGGCGGCGCATCATCACTCCGCAACAGGAACAAAACGCCGGGAAGCACAGGCAGCCACCTCAGCAGCAAGGTAAGCCCTATCCCAACGCTACCCACCACCCGTGCCCGAACGCCTAGAAACCCCCCCCCCCGAAGCAGCAACGGCATTACGGTGAACGCAGAGTCTGGAACAATGCAGGTGCCGGTTCCATGTGTCGTGCCCTGTTACGTACGGCACAGGTGTGACTGGCGGCTCCCCCTCCCCAGTGCTTCTTCTGCAAGATACAAAAGAAGAAGGATTAATATACGGTCCAGGTTTCCAAGGATATTTGCGGTGGAACCGTCGAAGAAGACAATCTGCATGGAAGCTCCCGACTGGCAGCCAGGACGCCTCCTCAGATGAATACCCCTTCCAGTGGACCAGATACAGTAATTTACCCCAGCAGAGTTTGGAATCAAAGATATCAATCTCATACTCGCCATTCGCCAAAGGGCCGGGGCGCTGTGGAAGGTCCCTACCAGGCGTCACTAGTTTCAAGAGACTACAGTGGAATACCGGATGGACTTTTCCTAGTATGGGTGGAAGCGTTAACTTCACAGTAACTGGATTAATAATTTTGGCTACCGGAAACGGGCCCAAAAACTTCAGTCCCAATTTACGGCTCGGTATTCGCAACTTTATGTGTTTTGTAGAGAGATACACGAGATCACCCACAGTCAACGGTTTCATGGGAGCTCGTTTCTTATCTGCCTATTTCTTATATTCCATTGCCGCTTTCTCCAACGATTGTTTAATTTGCGGCCATATAGTTTTTACCCTATCAACCGGCTCACTTGGAGTGACATTTCCGGTAGTGGGCGAATCTAGTTCTGGGATAGCGGAAAATTCCTGACCGGTAACTACCCGAAACGGGGTACAACCAGTACTGCTGTGCACAGCATTATTATATGCTACTTCCGCGAATGGCAACAAGTATGACCAATCTGTTTGCTGGTAAGAAATATAACAACGCAAATAACGTTCAACCATCACGTTGGTCCTTTTGGCCACTCTGTTGGTACTAGGATGGAATGCCGAATTAAAACCTTGTGTCGATCCTATAGCTTGTATGAAATTTTGCCAAAACCTCGCAGTAAACTGCACCCCCCTATTCGATATAATCCGACGAGGTACCCCATGCAACCGATAAACATGTTGTAGAAATAATTTGGCTAACTTCCGAGCTGATGGGAGACCGCTACAGGGGATGAAATGCGCCTGTTTAGAGAAAAGATCTATGACTGTCCATATGATGGTATTCCCATTACTTTCTGGCAGTTCCACTACGAAATCCATAGCTATCTGTTCCCAGGGCCTACTGGGATTAGCTACCCCTTGTAACAGACCTAGGGGTTTTCCAGTTCTAGGCTTTGTTTTGGCACATATAGGACAACTGTGTACATAGGTTTCTATTTCGCTACGCATATGCAGCCACCAAAACTGGCGTCGAGCCAAATGCAAGGTTTTCAAAAACCTGAAGTGACCAGCTGTCTTAACATCATGGCATCTCTGTAATACAGCTTGCCGTAACTGTAACGGTATATATAACCGAGTCCCCTTCCACATGAGTCCATCCTCCGGAGTAAACATAGAACAATTATCTTGTAACCACACATCCTCCTGGAGAGCCTCCTGCAGACTTTCCTTCCACTGTAATGGCATCTCCACATTACGGGCAGCCACACTGTTTTGCTGATCACCAGGTATTATCGCCTGTACTATCTCGTCCTGTTTACTATTGAACTGAGGCATGTGTGATAGGGCATCAGCCAAAAAGGCACGACACTTGAATTATTAAGTTTCCACCAATCTTAGTCTGTGAATCTAATTGTAGATATCATAATTGTCATCATCATCATCACTTAGTATTATTATTAATGTGGACCTATGCTGCTTTTAATATATTTGCAACTTTTTATTTTAAAACCTGCATGGTAAAATTGCAGTGCAGATACCCATGGAGAGTTGTACAGTGTTTAGATCCAGAACAGACATTTATGCAGGACCTATTGTTAAGTCCTTAAAGGAGATGTGCTGTGTCCTGGTTTTGCGTGTTACCTGCCCAGGCTTGGGGAAATATGTGATGGAGTTAAAGAGACCTTAAGGAAGCAGTAACATTGATAGATTAATGTGTTGGTTTCACTGGTATCACTATATCTCGACTTTTGGCTTCACTTATTCAGTTTGTTGGAAAACATTAAAAAAAAGAAATAAAATATATTTGAGCATGAAATGTGATAATAATTGGAAGATTTGCCTTTTTTAAAACCACATATACACTGAAGAATTAATTTGTATTAGGCACAGTTTTCCAGTCCACTTTTTCTACACAAAGGCTGAGTCTTCTGTGGTCTTGAGTAAGAAAAACAATTTTAAATTTTGCAAAGTTTGCTTCCCCAGCTTGTGAAACTTGTATGTTGCTGACAGCAAAATAGTGCAAGTAGGTTTGCAGATCTTTTCTCTTGTGCGTTCTATCTTGTACTTCTAATTTGTACATTTTATGTAATGGCTTTTATTCAGTCTGGGTCGCTGAATAAAGATCATCCACTCATTTCCCATTACATTTTTCCTATTGCCTCTAGCATATCTGAATCTGAATTGTAGATTGGTCTTTGAAACTGAGCAACATTATGATTTGTACTCTATTTAGAGAATTGTGCACATGGATTTTTTCCTGTGCCCTGGTGTTGGCTTGACTCTAAGCCAAACCTTTATCTTTCATGCAGGTAGAGATGAAAAAATGTATTGTTTCTCCCTATTGGTTGATATAAGGAAATATGTTTCCTTTCAAAAGCACCAGACCCTCAAATGTGAGCTTTAAGTATCAGTTTTTCTCTTTTCAGAGTTCAAGTGTAGTATCCACTTTTTCCACGATGGCCAATCAGATATTTCCTGGAGGGGGGGAGCTAATTCAATTAGTATATTTATCATTGGTTACTCTTAAAATGACAAAGAAACATTATCAAATAAATAAATCCCTCTTGTTGCCTATCAGCAGGATTCACTACAGTACTTCGACTATGAAGGCTTTATTTAGCTATTATGGCTAATAGTCACAGATAAATATCTTTAATGACTTTTGTCATCTCCTTTTAAAATTACCTCGTGGTATGAAAGACTTAAAATATTATCATATGTGAAGATTTTCTTGCTTTTGCTAGCTGCCTAATTCTTTAGCCAATCATTTTCAGTGATTAGCTAGTTCTAGTAAGAAGCAGAGATAAAGTTCCTTCCCATTCTCTTTTCACCAGCTGATTTAGAAGTCCACAAATTTCTGTTGTGCTTTGGTTTGATAATCGTTTTCCATCTAAGCAAAAAGTTTTAAGTACTTGAACATTTTTCCAAAAGAAATGAGGATGAGAAAGGAAGAGGCTCAAACCCATTGGTTGCCCTGCTTTCAATTCTTTGCACGTTACCCTGTGCCAGCATATTCTTTTGACGATTAGCAACCAAAATTTTAGGAATGTATTCCTATTGGAAGAGTTAACTTCAAAACATGATCTTCCCTATGCACACTTCAAGGCAGAGCTAAGAAAGGCTAAGAGAGCCCATCTTCTTCCAGGAACATTGGAACACCTCTCATATTTGCAGCCTAGCACCTGACTGAAAAATCTGCAATGTAGTATTCCTGTTATGATGTTTGTCTTACTCTGAAATTCCCATCAACATGAACAGTTATATACTAGAAGATTTTAAATTGCATGGAATTATAGGGATGTAGTAATGTTCTTTTACTATGATGTTGCCATGGATGTCAAATTCGGGGATAAGCTGTAAAAGAAGAAAAGAAGACATGTGCTCCTCCCCTAATAAATAAAATGGGATTGACAGGCATAACAAACTTTGTTCATCTGTGTATGATTCTGTCTCACGAACAAACGGATGCATGAATTCTATGTATCTGGAATTAAAATAGGCTATTATTTCAGGGCATAACACACTGAATGTGCAGAATCATTTGCAGAAATTTGTCTTGCACTGCTTCTATACAGAGTTGTTTTAACAGGTAATTATGTGACAGTGTAAGTGCAGTGGCATTGTTCCAAACACCCACTTTTTATGATCTGTGACAAAAAGAGCTATAAACCCCTTGGCACATTGTACATTCCTTGTTAGATTGGCTTCCTCCTCTTCTCCTGCTCCAGAGTTCATTTCTACTGAGTATTGTTTTAATTGCCCATTATATGATCATTGTTCATGCCTGACAATTGGTGCTTTCTCTACGGGTAGATTAGTTGCACAGCCTGCTCTGATGGTGGGAACTCAGAAGTGGTACTATAAATTAAAACAATGATCTAATTACTGAACACAAAACAGGGTTGGCACCCTATTAACAATATGCAGTTTAGAGTGTTTAGGGCTGCAATAAGCCAATAAATAAAACTTGTTTTCTCCCTTGTGCTGAAAGCAGCCGGTGTAGCAACCAATGGTATTGCTCAGCTTCAGCTCAGTGTTGTGACAAACCGTTCTGCTGTGCTGTAAGATTTCAGTGCCAACCCCCCCTCCCTATTACCTCAAAGAGCTGCACTTTTTTTACACCAGGTCCCTGGAAGTACCTCCTCTGCTACCTGAAAAACACAGCACTAAAGGGGTTAAAAAAGCTTCTCTGAAATATGCAGGGAGGAAATCAGACTGAATTGGGGAGGAGAATTACTTGTACAGCACACGCCTTGTCAGTAAGTACGGCTCTCAGCTCTCGGATGCAACGAGACAGTCGGAAGGCAGTGGGCAGCATCACTGGCCACTGACCAAGCCAGCATCCCTTGAGTTGACTCTGGATAGGGAGGCACTGCAATGGCACCAGTGGGCTAGTGGTGTCCTGGGATATATGTGACCCTGTTGCTGTGATTCTGCCATCCCAGTGTCGTGTTTGCTAGTCACCCAGGGAGCAGGCAAAGGGAGATGCAGTTTGGAAATGAGTGCTGCTAAGCAGGAAACCCAGTGTCAGACAGCCGCACGAATTGTCACTGACCTATGTCGCCAGAAGAGCCTGCCCCAGCTGGACCTGGAAACCTGCAAAGAATTTCTCCTCTTTCCTGACCTGAATGGCCCAGAGCCAGGTACAGTAGCCCCTGTTCCACAGGGAAGGACTTTTTATCTCTTTGACTTGCATTCAAATTACAATCTAAGACAAGCTTTCCTCCCCCACCCCAATAACGTGAGCCTTATGTCAATGTCCTGTTTATCACATTATACCAGCCTTTGGTCTCCAAAAGCAGGCAGGCGCTGTTTCTTGCAGAGATGTATTGCCAGGGAGTCAGAAGAAACCTGTTGAGAACAAGTTCTGTAAGTAATGCAGAGAGAGGAGGGGAAAGGGAGAGTATGTGATATGAGGAGGAATTCAAATGGTCATGTTGGGGAAATAAACACTCTTTCTGGCATCAAAGCTGCACCATAAGAAACAAAAAGCAAGCAAGCAAAGCACCATGTGACCTTTGTTGCCAAGAATAAAGTAATATTAAAAAAACGAAACAAAATTGGAGTAGGATGGGAAAAAGCAGCAGCTATAGCGCCAGCCTGTTGAGAAAGGAGAAGAAAAGAGGCAAATTTTAAAATGTACATCTCGGGAAAAACATAATCGACTTCCCTGTAATTAAATAAGAAAAAAAATATCATTTACCCCTTAAACCAAACTCAGAAGGTTTTGTGGCATTGCTTTTAAAAACTAATTAACACCTGAGTTTTAAACTGTGAGATTGGAGATGAATTGACTTTCCAAACACGATGGCAAGTTAAAACAATGAAAAGCTTTCTTTTTCTTCCCATGCCAGACTGTTATATTCTTAGCACGGTTGTTCCCCAGATATAGAAACCTTATTAGGAGAGCTTTAAAGTTTCATGGAATGACATAGGAGAGCTATATCTATTAAAAGCTATTAGCCATGATAGCTAAAGAATGTTTTAGGCTATATTTTTCATTCCTGGAGTATTTAGACAAACCATAAAGGCTAATACCTTCAGAGCACACTCTGTTTATGACGTTCCCCGAGGGAATCTAACTACTACTATAATCTGAATCAGTTAACTTCATCTGGAAGAGCTGCTTTCAGTTCTTGAAGCAACGTTTTCCTTTGTGTCTTGAAAATTGTATATAAAAGTGATTACTAGTGCCCATTTATCCTATGAAATTTCAGCGCCATTTCCAGCTATAGCTGGGGGCGTTTAGCCTGTTGAAGTATTTGTTGTCACAGCACTGGCATATAGATCTGAATCAGAATTTCTTGTTGGAATTGCCTTTGACGTGCCCTTAGGAAAAAATGGTTTCAAAATCATCTGTAATAGACTGGAGGGCAACAAGGCTGATTTCATGAACTGCAAATCTTTATGCCACTTTGTGGTTTATTCTGTTTTTCCTCAACAAATTGGTTCCAGGTTTTACTAGAAGTTAAGTTCCTATGATTCCAGGAATGAAGATTAATTTCTTAGACAGGTGTGCTCACACCTTTTTCAGGCTCTAGGTATTCAGGTTCACTTAAGATTTTACTCTCTAGTGACAGATTTGTGGTTCAGTGATACTGTTTTTTTTCTGCCTCATACTGTGTAGGGTAATAACAAATGTGTATTTGACCATGGTATGCCATGGTATAAAATCAAAGACATTCCTACAACAAGTGTTTTCTGTACAAATTTCCACACCAAATTTTTTTTAAGGAAAACTTCATAAACTTTTTATTCAGAACTGCTCACCTAAAGCCATCTTCTCAATAGAATTTAAATTAGATAGGATAGGACAGATGTGTGATTTCAGCAGGAATAATACGATTGCTGAGGTTTATACTGAAGATAGTTTTTTCTGTACAGCAAGCATTCATTCTGTTGTTCCCAGCATATCACAAAGTACCTTGATTTTGATGAGCCAACCATCAAATGAGTCAACCATAGTTTAGTGATTTGGTAGTCATTATGAAGTTCATAATTCTCTTTCTAAGAATATCAACCTGTCCTTGAATACTGCTCCCTGAGTTTTCCCATGCACTTAGTCTATACCACTTCTAAAATATATTCTGGAGAAGAGTCTTTTATATCCCAAAGAATTATAAACTGAACCAAGATCGATTTGCCTAGATCTGTGTTTCTGCAGAGTATAGAAGGGATATGGAGTCTTGATACGTTGGAGAGGAGCCAGTTCTGCTATGAAAAAAAATGCTTGTGTCATGTATAATTTATCTGAGAATGAAACTTGTGAAAGCTGGGTGGTTTGGAGACTGGCACAGTATCTTAAAAATAATTGACTGTCCTTGGAGAAATTTGGAATTTGCATAATGAATTACCTCACATTTTTAGAGTCTAGTTCAGTATCCCTGCTGTATTCGCAGTGGCATCATTGGAGAACGATAAGGCTGCTATACTTTTTTTTCATGCCTGTAAGCTTATGAACTCCTTCCAACAGAATTTGCCTCAACTCCTTGCATTCATTCAAACCTTACCTAACATGCAGCAGTATTCTCTGGTGCCTGGATTGTTGAAAGGTATCATCTAGGGGTGACAGGTTCTGGAGAACCGGTAGTGGAAATTTTGAGTAGTTTGGAGAACCGGCAAACACCACCTCTGGCTGGCCCCAGAGTGAATGAATGAATGAATGATTGAATGAATGAATGATTTTATTTATATACCTCCCTTCTCCCGAAGGACTCAGGGCGGTGCACAGCCAAAATAAGACAATAAAGATACAAAAGTTAAGAGAAAATTAAA
>JANHZT010008009.1:11033-21109 GCA_032468215.1 Stegonotus admiraltiensis | reverse complement strand
GTATCCACCACCACAAAACGTAATAGCTCCCAGTGGGCCCCTATCCCCATTTTCACTAACTCTGTCATATGGGTGGCGGGCGCCCTGCCCATGGTAGTGCCGTCCATCTGTTTGAACTTGATGGGTTTCCTTAAACGAAGCAACCGGAGACCCAAAATGTTAGCCAGGGCTTTACGAATTAAACAACGAGTACACCCAGAATCAATCAATGCATCCTGGTGTATCGTCGTAGCGCTGTGCCCGGCCTGGAGGATTACCGGAATGCGGAAGGGATGGATAGGAGCATTCACCATTGGATCTTCCGTATCGTCATCGTCATCGCTCTCCGTTACAACCACTGGAATGACCCCAGGTTGCGTGGCCGGGCCCTGGTCTGTTGCTGGCGGGTTGGTTTCGGTCTGGCGTGCATGGGTCGCTGCTCTCGATCGTTCAGGTGTCGGCCATGCTCATCCTCTCCTGCTGGCAGGTGGTGTTCGCATGGGCGGTCCGGCCGACAGTTGCACAGGCAGGTATGGGCACTCTATGGCTCGGTGCCCTGTACGGTCACAGCGGAAACAGTGTAGTGGCTGCCAGGTGGAGTCTGCTGCTTTGGAGTCAGACTCCTGTCTGTCCAGGTCTCTACCAGGCGGGGGCCTCTCTGGTGGGATCTGTCGTGGCTGGGGTAGCCCCCCAACAGGGCCTCGCACACGGAACTCTCTCAACCCCACTTCCAGGTCTATGACCGCCTTGCACCAGGTGGAGAGTCAGGGTGGCAGGCCCCGATATATGCATGCTTGTCGCAGCTCCTGGTCGAGCCCCAGGTGAAATTGATGGACAAGCATACATTCGGGCCATGCCCGGACACATCCGGCCAGCTTCTTGAATTCACGTCGGTAGCGTGGAATGGAACCAGAGGGGGGGTTTAGCACCGAATTCCTCTTGTTTATGATTGCAGCCTGTGCCTGGAGCCAGCGCGAATAAACAAACCAGCATAGCCAAGCGTCTTGTCCGCCTGCTCTCTGTGTGTGCATGCGTTTGGCTGCGCCTGGCCCAGGACGGCTGAGAGGACACCCCCGACCCTGTTGACTTTTTGTCTATGAGATTGCTAATTTCTGGATTTTCCTACTGCCTTTGTTCCCAGGACAAATGCACAAAACTGTGCCTTCAGGCCAGAACCTCACTTTCTAGGATCTTCAATTATTATCTCTTATATTCATTAAACATGAAACTCAGTCAACTGAACATTTTAAAATGTTTATCATCATCATCATCATCATCATCATCATCATCATCATCATCATCTCTTGTATTCATTAAACATGAAACTCAGTCTACTGGACATTTAAAAATGTTTATTATTGTTGTTGTTATTGTTGTTGTTATCTCTTGTATTCATTAAACATTAAACTCAGCCTACTGGACATTTAAAAATGTGTCACAAATATGAGTGACTGGTGTTAATGGTTGTTATAGGTTGCTGTCAGCGTCCTAGGTATCAACCAAGTATCTTCTCAAAATATATGATGTTCCAGTATTTTGCAGTTCCACTGGTGTTATTGCAGGGAGCTGCAATTTTTTGTAAAATTCTTGGACATGGTACCAAGTGCCCCGATGACAATGGGTGTCACTGTTACATGTTTCATCCATAGCCGTGTAGTTTCGATGGCCAGGTCGCAATATTTCGTGATTTTTTTTCCAGCTCCTTTCCCTTGACTCTGGCATCTCCTGGTACAGTGATATCAATAAACTGTACACTTCAGCCCTTGACAGTCATGATATCTGGTGTGTTGTATTCCAAATGACAATCTGTCTGTATTCGAAAGTCCCAGATGGATCATCATTTGGAACACAACACTATAATAATTATTATTATATATTTTATTCATTAAACATGAAACTCAGTCAACTGAACATTCAAAAATGCATCACAAATTATTATTATTACATCATCATCATTATAATTATTATCAATTATTGCATATTTGTCATTATCCAAGATATTTTATTGTCTATTGCTTCTTGTTGCTAAGAAATAAGGACTTTATCCTAAAATATCTTGGACTGAGAAAATGGAAGGTGATTCTCAGAATAATTCCTTACATTTATAATTAAATACAGGATGCCAAGTAATTCTTCATTATGCTTTTTATATATTTTTCAAATATAATCTTCATAAAATATCCTGGGCTAACTCTGCATTAGGGAACTTACTATTACAAATATAAGGATAATTATTTAGACTCAAGTCTATAAAATATATATTCCCAGCTTGTCTAGTACAATGCAAAAAAATTGTAAATTGTACGCTAGCTCAAGTTCAGTCTCTTAAGTAAAGGTAAAGGTACCCTTTGCACATATGTAATTCCCAACTCTAGGGGGTGGTGCTCATCTCCATTTCAAAGCCGAAGAGCCAGTGCTGTCTGAAGACATCACCATGGTCATGTGGCCGGCACGAGTAAATGCCAAAGGTGCACGGAACACTGTTACATTCCCAACAAAGGTGGTCCCTATTTTTCTATTTGCATTTTTATGTGCTTTCGAACTGCTAGGTCGGCAGAAGCTGGGACAAGTAACAGGAGCATGATTCAAGTACAAAAGAGCAAAGTTTGTATTGTCACATCATAATGCACACTTTTTTAAAAAAAAAATTCCCATTTTTTTGATGACCATGACTATTTCTTTCAAAACCAATAAATGCAGATCAAACATCAAAAAGATCAGTGGATAATTCTATTGTAATGTAAAACATTTAAAATTAGAGAGTGTAATGGGTTTCTATTCTGAAATGAGAGTATATCCTTTTAAAAAAAACGTTAGTGGATAGAATTTGGAGACAGAAACCTTACAATATGTATTACCTGAATCTTTAGAGTAACATATAGTACTTTCTCTTAAAATCGGAAAGCCTGATGAGAGCTGGGTAGCAAGACTTTCTCAGTTTTTCACTGCTAGTACCTTTGCTTCAAATTACAATGATATTCTCAAGCAATCTAACCATCATCCTCACTGCTACATTCTCTATAAATGATAGCTTTCAGATCAAAAACTTAATAATTTTTAAAACATTAAAATTTTAAAAATGTGAGGTTTATCGATTACAGTAACAAAGATCTGGCTATGTACTAATCCAATTTCTATTTTAATCTGGATGATATATTCAGAGAACAGTTTTTTCCTCTGAATAGTTTTGAGAGAGATTTTTTAATTGCCTTGTTTTTCATGCTGTAAATAATTGGATTCAGCAGAGGAGGAAGCATTGAATATATCATTGTAAAAACCAAGTCCAGATATGATGGAGTGTCGGAGGTTGGTCTCAAATAAGCAACACTTCCTGAAAATAAAAACATGGAAAATACAATGATGTGGGGAAGACAAGTTGAAAATGCTTTTTGCCTTCCTTGTATGGAAGGAATCTGAAGGAGTGCCTTGAAGATATATACATAAGTCACAATAATGAAGCAGCAGCAACCTACCCCAATGGCAACACTTACAACTACAATTCCAATTTCAATTAAATATAAGTCAGAGCAGGCAAGTTTAAGTAACTGGGGGATCTCACAGAAGAATTGATTTACCACATTAGAGCAGAAAGGGGTCACAAAAGTCCCACTCGTATGTAAAATCCCATAAATAAGACCAGCAAGCCATACCGTAGCAACCATTTGGGTACAAGCTTGCTTATTCATCACCATTTCATAATGCAGTGGATTACAGATGGCAATATACCGGTCATATGCCATGACTGTAAGAAGAAAAAAATCTGATGATATAAAAAAGAAAAACAAAAGAACCTGAGCAACACATCCAAAATAAGAAATGTCCCTGGTATTCAGGAGGGAATTGATCATGGATTTGGGAATAATCACTGAAATAGAGCACAAATCCTGTACAGCCAAGTTCATCAGGAAAAAATACAATGGTGTATGAAGATGATGATCAAATGCTACTGCAGAGATGATTAAAATGTTCCCTGTTACAATTGTTAAATATAATAACAGGAACACGGTGAAATGAAGAATCTGCAGTTCCCAGATCTCTGAGAATTCTAGAAGCAAAAATGTATATACAGATGTGTTCTGAAACATTGTGTGCATAGCAATAATTTCACAGTGCCTAGGGGAAAAACAGATTGAAAATAGCTTAAAATAACTTATTATAGTATTATAACTAAAATGTGTTCATATGATCATCTGAGAGTCAATGGAGCTCCATATTTTCCACTCATTGCTTAGCCTGTAGTGGGAAGATCAGGTTTCATAGAAACAAACTTTCTCCTGTTTCAATTGCTATGTTCCCCTTCCCTTATTTATTTTATTTAGTCATCGTCTTCCAGATATTGAGGATTTATCCTATACTAAATATGGTAGAATGAATGTTTAAAGTAATATCTGACCAATAAAGTTGTATATAAAGGACAATGACTCTAGGCAGATACTTACTTTGAGGCCAATGCCAGTCATACAATGCTCCCTCATTATGACAGTTTGACCCTGAAATCAGGTTTGTTCCTACCCTTTTATCTGCTTGTGAATGGGTAAAAATAGTTCTCTTCTCAATAGCATTTGAACAGAAATTCTTCCAGTTTGAAGAAAATAAGTGGTATATTGTTACATTTGCATAGAACATATATTTTAAGCACTACAAATTTGATAGGTTGGTATCATCATTATCATCATCAAATTATGATGATCAGTACTAGATGATCATCAAGAACTAAAGCCCAACTTGTAATTATAATCAGCCAGTAACAGAATATGAAAATGACCCTACTTCACTGTGGAGTTCAGTCAGTTTAGGCCTGTCATCATCCTCCCACAGATTAGCCTGCTTTACTGAATTTTCAGTATAGAAAATGAAGTGAGAATGAAATAGAACCTCTCTTGGCTTCCTGACATTCCATGTAGAAAGAGACAATATCAAAGCAACTTAAAGAGGCAGCTAATTAAATGCAGGGAGGGAGAGATTTAGGAATAACTTACTGATTCTCTGCATGAATATTTTTCCAGCCCAGTTCAATCCAGTCCAGTCACCCAATGCACCTAAGATCTGATGAATTTGTCTGTTTTTTCATTGTTCGGAAATAAAAATTTATGATTTCTGAAGAAAGAGGCAGCAGAAATAAAATGTATATTATTTCTGTGCATATTTCTTATAATATATGTATATTATATACTTTGGATATATACATTTCTCAGGGAAAAGTAAGAAATATGAAAATAAAGGGTAATTTGTCACTTCAGTAAAGTGACAATTAGACGTGTTGTTATTTAAATTTTTCCACATCCTTAATATAATCTCTTTTATATTGTAATTGACCTTGAAGAATAGAAAGTTGAAAATCTCATGCTTATCCAAGATGATTAATTATTTGTAATATATTTTCATATTTAAATAGTGAGTTGAATTTCTCCAGGGCACAGAATTGTTGTCATTGGGGGACTGTATTGTATTTAAGCATATCAGCTGCTCTTGGGGATTCTTATTTAAGAAATTTAAAGTACAAAAATTCTGAAATAATCAAGGTAATAATTTATACAGAGGGCATATAAACATACAGGAAATAGTTCAATTTTTTACAAGAACTATTGGCAGAGTGGAAGAAGAAACATGAATTGTATATGTGTATATTTATGTGTATGCGTGTATATACATATACATATTTTTATTCTATATCTTTTTAAATCATACGTATATATTTCCCATAATACACACACCTGCCACAAAACTTCTGTTAGAAAGTTCTAATAGTCTATAGATTTCCTTCTACAGTCATGCACTACTGATTCAGCTATGCAGTATATAGGAGAAAATTCCAAAGTGTTTCAAGTAAAATTCATCATTTTTTTTTTGAATCTGTCATTTGGCATCCAAATTTAAGTATGTAGGTAGTGTATACTTCCAACGTCTACCATTAATTGACTTGGAAAATATGAAATCCTATGTAAATCTAGCTTGTGGTACAAGTTCTGATGGCTAATCCTGGAATAAAATAATTTATTTAGCTTTTTAAAATCCTGCCTTTATTATTCTTTACGTAAATAATTCAAGATAGTGAGCCTAGCTAAAATCCTTCTACATCCTATTTTCCTCACAATAACAACCCTATGAGGTGAATTGGACTGAGAGAACCCAGCCCAAAGGGTTAGATCCAGCTAGATTGATCTGTGATTGAGGAACTGATTATCTTTTTTAAATTTGAAGTTAAGGAGAATGGTCTTTACTGACTGCTTAAATTATCTCATCTTGATGAAATGAAATATACACTGGGATTCCTGTGTGTTGATTTTCCTCTACATTAAGATTGTCTCATTATCTGAAGGCAAGGTTAGGGATGATGACATTATATATGTATAGTACAAAGTTCTGCATCTGTTGAGGGTTATAAGCAGAAAAAGTGTATAGATCTAATAGCTTGATGTGCTTTACCCTGTAAATCCATTTCACATATCTAGTGTATGCAGTGAGGAATGAAGCCTGACTGAGCACTTATCTCCTTTTGTGTGAGAAAGGATAATTTTTCTGGACATTGCTATATAGTCCTTATTAGATATTAATTAATATTTTAATTAATTGATTATATTAATTATATTTTAATTAATTAAAATATAATTAGATTAGATGTTTGCTTTGAATTGGCAGGCAATTTTTATCTTTTCAGGATGCAATTAACAAATATAATTAAACCTCTTCCTTTCTGATTTTGAGTCAACACAAAGCTCTCATACCAAAATAATCATTAAAGAGACCATCTTTTATTATAGCAATAGCACTTAGACTTATACACTGATTCAAAGTGCTTTACAGCCCTCTCTAAGTGGTTTACAGAATCAGCATATTGACCCCAACAATCTGGGTCCTCATTTTACACACCTTGGAAGGACGGAAGGCTGAGTCAACCTTGAGCCTAGTGAGATTTGAACTGCCAAATTGCAGGCAGATGGCAGTCAGCAGAAGTAGCCTGCAATATTGCGTTCTAACCACTGCACCACCATAGCATTTTACATTTTTATGTTAAATGCCTGGAGGTAAATGAGGCTCTACTTAATCTTCTCTCAATTTATTTGTCTGAGATAAAATATAAATCTCATATAAGAAGGTAATATTGATTGCTTTCATGTTTGTTTGTTTATTTCAGTTTGTGCACAATCCAACAACTGAAAAGAAAATGAAAATCTGAAAAATAATAAAACTATAAAAATAAAATGAAACAAAAAGAATAATGAATAATGAATAAATTTGAGTTATATGTCTTTACTGTTTTTTCTTGTGTGCCTTGTTTCTCTAGCCATTTCATCACATTTCTATTTTCCTCTGGGCAATCTCTTATATTCTAATTTAAGCTCCTGGGTAAATATCTAAAATGGTCTTGTTAGAAAATACACACATAAAGCGTCTCATAAAACATATTTCTGATGCAGTTTTACCTGAAACATTTATTACATGGACCTTTGGCAAAGTATAGCAGATATGTCTTTCAGTATACCGGTAATTAGACGACTATGTGGATATACATAAAATTTTTCAGGCAGTATAATATAATGCTATGGATTGATTTTGAAAACAGACTCTGAGGTGCAGAAGTATTAAAATATTAAAAAGGTAAGGAAAAGAAACATGACTGTGTAAAAACTTGCTTTAGAATGGAATAGCTAACTAGTAAATGTACTGTACATTTTTAGATAGCTGATTAGCTAAATATATGGCATTTTGTTTTGTATAAGGAACACACTCAAGTGTAAACTCATTGAAAAATATGCTGAATCAATCCTAATTGTGATCTTTTGCAGAATCTGTATTCAGCACAGAATAAATGTATACAGAGAACACAGCCAATTAATAATAGCTACAAAAAATATTTAAAGACAAAAAGTACATATGGTTGGAAAGGAAAATATAGGATTTTTTTTTTATTCCAATAGAAAACAGGCTAACAAGGGATGAGGGTATAAAGCCTTCCAAGTTGGAAGAACAGAACAGAGGTGAAGAGAAAACCTTACTTGCTTTTTTCCCCCTAATACTTATGGGGTTCAGTAACATAAAGAATAATAAATGCTTCTAAGCTGCATCTCAAATTGAATGAATTTGGAACTAGGCATCTACCTTTAGAGTTGATAGGAAAAAGCCTTCTTATAGAAATCTTTCTGGTAACCTTTCTATGTATATTTGCATACATACATTTACAAATAAAACTCTTTTTCCATAGCAATAACAATCCCAGGTCCTTAGGAAGGACTCAATAGGCAGACAAAAATGTCAGATCCAATTTAAACATCTGGCTGACTGTGCAAACCAACAATATATTAAACAATTATACTGCCCAATTTAGAATCTCTGAGTAGTTATATTGATTCATTATCAATGTTGCTTTTTAAATGGTTTCCTTTTAAGTGTCTTAGCTTTGTTAGCATCCTTAGCATTTTTTACCACAAAGGTGGTTTTATGTTTTGCAACCTACTGTGAATTTTTGGTTAGTTAAGTGGTATATAAACTTTATTAATTAGCTAGAAACCATCTTCAAAACTGTAAAGAATTGCATTAAGATCTTAACCTCTGCTTTTTAAAATATTTCTTGCAATTCTATTGAATGTGTTTTCTGCTATTCCTATCTCCTTTCCCCCTCCCCATTATCACTACAGGTGCTGTATTGAATTCTAAGAAAACAATGTCTAACCAGAGTATTGTGACTGAATTTCGTCTTTTAGAATTTTCTGAAATCCGACAGCTACAGATTTTATACTTTGTGGCCTTTTCCATCATCTATCTGACTACATTGACTGGAAATTTTCTGGTGATTGCTGTTGTAGCATTTAATCATACTCTTCATAATCCAATGTATTTTTTCTTGGCAAATTTATCTACCATTGAGCTTGGCTATATTTCAGTTACTATACCTAAGGCCATAGCTAACATTAATGGCCACCTGGCAAATTTCCTATCCTGAATGTGTGGCCCAAGTCTTCTTCTTTGCCCTTTTTGGGAATTCAGAACTATTCCTTTTGACCATCATGGCCTATGATCGATATGTTGCTATCTGCAACCCACTGCAATATGAATACCTTCTGAACAAAAAAGCCTGCATTCAAATGGTGGCTGTTGCCTGGATTGTGAGCCTTTTTTATGCTGTTTTGCACAGTAGTTGCACATTTACAATTACCTTCTGCTCCAACTTCATCAAGCAATTCTTCTGTGAAATCCCACCACTTCTACAGCTTTCTTGCTCCAACTCCTACATTCTTGAAGATCAAGTGATTGGTTCGGCTGTGCTATTTGGTCTAGGATGTTTCTGTTTTATCATCATTTCCTTGAAGATTTTTAGAGCTGTTTTGAAAATCCCCTCTGTAAAGGGAAGGAAGAAAGCCACCTCTACTTGCCTTCCTCACTTTCTTGTCCTTTTCTTGTTTGTCTTCACAGGGATCATTGCTTATATGGAACCATCTTCAACAATATCAGAAAAAATGAGTCTAGTGCTTAGTATGATTTATTCTGTCATACCTCCTTTAATGAATCCCATTATTTATAGCATAAGGAATAAAGAAATCATGTCAATTCTTTGGAGCATTTGGGGGAAAAATAAATTTTAAAGGGGCATTTACAAATGTTGTATATCAGCATTCCTTTTTAAAGAAATGGATAATTTAGAAGGAGGACAATTATATCTTTTTATTTTCTTAAAAGAAGAATGAATTTCTACTTATCCAAAAGCTTGATCTTACTATCAATCATTGCATTTGTCCCATAGTATTATCAATGTTACTAACATCAATAAAGTATCTTCACAGAATTTTCATAATAAAGTACATATATGACTCAGAATGAAGTACATATACAAGTTCATTTTGGAAATGCTGACATTCAAGTACATGCCTATATAATTACTATTGAGAAAATAGTCTATCTGGAAAAATATAAGTATGGTAATGTACTTATTGATTAAAACCTACATTAAGCGAACTTTAACTTTAAATGTGCATTATTTATTTATTTATTTATTTATTTATTTATTTATTTATTTGATTTCTGTACCGCCATTCTCCCGTAGGACTCAGGGCGGTGTACAATGAAAAAGGAAGCAGATGTAAAGTTATACTAATCAATGT
>JANHZT010008004.1:0-14739 GCA_032468215.1 Stegonotus admiraltiensis | reverse complement strand
AGAGGGGTGGTGGGAGGGGTAGGGGTAATATTTCTTAAAAAATTTCTTTTGTGTAAAACTTTTTAATTAAAAAAAAATCCTCTGGAGCCAGCCTCGTGTAACCTCCTGGGAGGCCAGCACCAACCAGGAGGGACATGGGTCTAATAAACATGTGGCCGCATTAAGCCTCCCCAGAATCCTTTCCACATCCTCGGGAGTCACAGGATCAAACTCATCCCAAACAAAAGTCTCAAGACCTGCCTCCATCACCCCGCCTGAATCCATCCAGTCAGAGTCCAAGCCTTCCCGGATACTGCACAAAATCCTCAGCTTGGCCCTGCAAGGGGTCCTCCCACGCTCCCAGGTGAAGAAGGGAGCAGGTCACCCTAAACAGGGCGGCTGGGCAGTTATCTGCTGACGCGATAAAAATGGAAAAATAATTACATTTTGCCACTTTTATGCCACTAGGTAGGTCTGAATATGAGACCTCACCAGTGTTCGGTCAGATTCGGAACGGCTAGTCCTCCAACTGCTCTCTAGGCGTCTTTTCCAGTGTTTCATCTCCCTCAGCTCCTCAGAGAACCAAGGAGCCAGGTGAGATCAGTGCTGGGTCAGAGGCCGCAAAGGCATGACGTGGTCCAAAGCCCCGGTGGCCGCACTATCCCAGGCGGCCACCAGGTCCTCAGCCGAGTCGTGAGCCAGAGTCTCAGGAAATGGCCCAAGCTCCATCTGGAACCTATCTGGATCCAACAGGTGCCTGGGGCGGGACCACCTAATCGGTTCTGCCTCCCTGTGGTGGGGTGTAGCGGTTAGAAAGTCAAGTTGAAGGAGAGAGTGGTCTGACCATGACAAGGGTTCAATGACTATACCCCCGGTATCTAGACCACTCGACCACTGACCAGAGATGAAAACTAAGTCCAGAGTGTGTCCTCCCCTGTGAGTAGGGCCATGAATTAACTGAGTCAGGTCCATGGACATCATGGAAGCCATGAACTCCCCAGCCGCCTCAGACGTTTCACCAATAGATGGCAGGTTAAAATCCCCCATGACCAAAAGCCTGGGAGTATCAACTGCCACCCTGGCTATGACGTTGAGCAGCTCGGGCAGGGCCGCTGTCATGTGGCAGGGAGCCAGGTACACGATCAGCAGGCCCAACTGCATCCCATGACCCCACTTCACAAAAAGGGACTCACATCCGGCTATCTGAGGTACAGTGGCCTCCCTGGATCAAGACTACCTATTGCCCGAAACCGGTAGTAAAAAGTTGCTAAAAAAGTTTTAAAAAGTTCAGACTATCAGCTGTGCTGTGCGATCGTCGGGATTTTTTTTTTTACTTTTTAAAGTATTTTTTTATTACTGGTTCGGGCGAACCAGTAGCATTTCACCCCTGGTGGACTCCCTCTTCTCTTGGGATAGATAGTCCTTCAAATATTGGAAGACAACTATCATGTCACAGTTAGTCCTTTTCAATAGGCTACACTAGACATACCTAGTTCATCATACAATTTAGTCTCCAGACCCTTTATTTTGTTTTTTCCCACCTTTTTTATTGTGGTTTGTTGAAATTTCAGAGATTGTACTAAGTTGTAAGCCACTGTTTATAAATCATGATGACTGAATTCACACGATAAACCATATAACTGAGCTAAACTGAGCTATGCTTAAAATTCTGACCTGGAAGGAGAGACAACATTGCAAAATTAGGAAACAGGACTAAGAGTAAGAGATTTGGAGAGGTGGCATAGGTGGTTTTGGGAGAGGGGAGGAAAGGAGCGGGTGCAGCTGGACTTGGGGCACTCGGTGTCAGAAGCACCCTGAGGCTGAGAGAGAATGTGGGAGTGGGTGGCATAACAGGACCCTGGCCGTGGCAGAGAATGAGAAGGAAGTGGGGATAAAGAGGATGGCGGGGGCATTAGAGGCAGGGAAGAAAACTCTTGTGGGCGTCTGGGGGCTGTTCTTGAAGAGCACACACCCTTTTGGTCTTGTGTTCCAGCCCTTCCTCCATCACCTGGTGTTGATAGTCTTTTGGCTTCCCTGCTGTGTGGCTTCATCCCCGCCTGAGCTGCTAAAAGGATTTGGAGCTGCCAAACACAGGGGGAAAGCTGCTCCTGTGTTTATGGGCCCTCTGACCTTGTCCCAGGGGATCACTGACCTGCCTTATGCAGAGGCTGCACTCTAGATCTGGTGTCCACCTTGGAGCTGTCCCAAGCAGCTAATCCAAGGGAACTCCTAGATTGACCTGCTGAGGGGCACTGGAAGCTGGTCAGGGAGCAGACGCAGCAGGCAAAATACTTGCAGCAAAGTTGGTGTAAAACAAAGGAGGAACATGAGCAGCCTACGACAAATAGTAAGGCTGATGAGGAGGCTTTCTTCCCTGTGCCTCTTGAATCTATGAATAGCTACCTAACAACTTGTTTAAAGTCCCATGATCCTTTTTGGGAAAATCTGGGCCAGACGATTTCCTGCATAGCTGATGAAAGAAGCTGCCGGGTGTCTGGAGGATAAGAATCACCTGGAGTGAGACGCCAGCTGTCAAGTCCAGTTAAGGTGACAGAAGCCGCATCGTGCAATATTCCCTGGCATTAGTTTTAACTTGTGAATCTTGGAGAAACGGGCCGCTACTCTCTGTGGTTAGCTCTGCTATGTGCAGATTGAACCCTCTCGTCCTTGGCTATGATGGGGTTGGGTGCAGTCAGTGGTGAGGAGGGTTTTTCTGCCACCTCCTCAAGAAATCATCACTCACCTTGAATAATAATTGACCTGCCTCCCACCTTCTGTCTCCAGAGAAGATTTTTGAGAGGTAGATAGGATGATTTGAGCTTGGATTTGGGACCAATATTGTATTGATCACTCTTGATTGGCGAGCTGTGATAGGATCGGGATCGTAGGGATGGTCCTCTTGTGTTCCTCAGTGCCTTTAGTAAGATATATGCAGGCAAGGGATGTGTAGTTTAAACAGTCTAAAAAGCAAATTAGAAATTTTACCTGTTGGAATGCTCCTTAAGTTTGAGTTCAAGGCCACAGAGATCAGTAGAATCGATGGAGACATTTTTCAACTACTAGGAAACTTCCTTACAAAAGGAGATGGGCAGCCACTTCCTTCTCAGGCTGGCTTAATCAGCTGGGATCGGCAAAAAGGATTTGCTGCAGGAAAACTGAGAAGCAGCCATCACAGCTGTAGCTCAAGCTGTTAAAACTGCCCCTCCAGCCTTAAAATTGCAATATAACATCAAGCTTGGAACAGATCTGAAAGATTTCAAAGAAGATCACTTGGGCCATCAAGTGATCTTCTCATGCCTCCTGCAGGCAGAAACAGAGACCAGATTTCACAAGTGAATTTGCAGCAGCAAATCAGCCCTTCTTGCTACTTCTTTTGCCATGAAATGTCTCCAAGTGGATCTTGTCATGAGTTCTTCTCTGTTGCTTTGATGTTTCTTTGTGTAGGTTTTGAGATAGAAGTCAATATCTCTCATGCCAGAGGTGTCAGATTTCTAAGCAGACATCAGTTGCTTGGTTTCAAGACCACTAAGCATCTGCTGATTTGAGGAGGGGAAGTGCTGGAGGTAGAAATTGTGAGTTTAAACAGCCATGACCGTTGTGTGTTGCTTGGTTCTTGCCTGCATGGCCATTCTTTAGTTCAACTGTCTTGTTGAGGCTTCTCCCAAGCCAAGTCAAGTCATGCCAGGGCAGGAGAGATTTTGGGAAAACTGGACACTTCTCCATCAGATCTTCCTCAGTTAGCCAAGGAAAAGTCATTCATTGAGCCATTATGTTGGCAGGTAATCCCAGTCCAAAATCTAACTTGGTGGAGGAATTCTTCAGAAGATTCCTGAGGCCCATGTGTGTGTGTGTGTGCGTGCGCGGTCACGCGCGCGTGTGTGTATCTGCAGGGAAGAGGTTAAAAAAAAGTTAAGATAGCGGCTGCAACTATGGTGGCTATGTGATCAAACTGGGACCAAATGTAAACATAATTGGTGGGGTCCAACTCCATGGTTGTGGCCACCATCTTTACTTTTTTAAAGGCACCCCTACACCAGATTCCACTGCTGAGGCAGCCTTTTCAAGCCTGGTGTCCTCCAGGTATATCTTAATAGTCGTTTCAGAATGTTTTGGGAAAATATTTGGAGGGCCCCTCCTTTTATTTTTACTTTACAAATAAATTTGCACTTTGTCTTGCAGAAATTCTACATCATTCTGGGAATTTTGCCTGACACTTGAGTGCCACACAAATATGAGTCAGCAACATAATATAAAAATAAGGAAAGGCAGTTTTAGCCAGCATTAACAGAAGTACAACTTCCCAATATTTGGAATTTGTTCGTGTTTTGGCGGTTTGCACACTGAGTATTGTGTCCAATTCTGCAATGCTTTAAAAACAGTGTTTCCCAACTGTGGCAGGTTTAAGATGTGTGGACTTCAACCCCCAGAATTCCCCAGCCAACTGCAGCAGCATTTCCCCTTCCTCTTGAGGGATGAAGTGGAAGAGAAACCCATATCTGGGTTGCAGAAGCACCTTCTCAAGGATGCTTCTTGTGTCATGGAGACAGAGCTGGATTGGTGATCCAGCTTCTTCAAGGAACTGACCATGTCCATCCAGAGGCCACGTCTTGCTGGCCACGTCTTGAAATACCCTCCAGTCCTTTGTGTTGTTTCTGACTTTGACCAAGAGAGAGAAACCCTGAGAGGCATCCTTGCTCTCTTGGGTGAAAAAGGGCCTGTCAGTCCTCTGTTTCTCCATAAATCTCCTCAGCCTTTTCCAAAAATACCATGGATGGTACTTCACTTGAATACAATTTTTGGGAACCAGGGTCTCCTTGTACTAATTGGGATCATCTTTGATGTCTGAAACCTTCAGGAGGTCTCTTTTCAGAAACTGAGTATCACCTTCGCTGGCTTTGGAATTGATCCAGGCCAAAGAAGAACAGGTCCAGAAAGGACAAGAAGGAACTGACGGTTGTTCCTCTCCAGTCGGTTAATGACCTCTGCTTTAATATTGAAGCAGGCAGAAAAGCATGCTGGGATAATTTATTGGTGTCTCCATGGCTGCCCTATATTCTGAATAAGGTTGAATAAGGTGAACTGATGCTTGGAAGAAAGATCTAGCTGCAAGACCAAGTGAGCAGCCACCACAACTGAGATGCTTGTCTGGTGTCTTGTCACTCAGGCTGCTTCTGAGCATGGTCTAAATCTCCAAATATTCCAGCTGGCAGATATGAGGAAAGGGTGTTGGGTTAGGCTGGGAAGAACTTACTTGGCCAGTCCAAGTGCAAGAACCACAGGCAGAAGTTGGTGGCACCCAAAAGCTAGGAGGCCATGACTGTAGGCTTCTCAAATAGCCAGCAGGAACCATTACTGTCAATGAGGCATGGAAAATTCTTCACACTACTATTAAATACTATACTATGGGGAAAACACTGCTATAAGCATAGAGCCAGTAAAGAGCCATATAAGTGGCCTCCCCAAAGGGCTGGGAATGAGACAAGTCAACATTCTGCTGGAATGAGCTTCGACCACAGTGAGGGAAGCATCTTCCTGCTGTGTTGAGCAGAATCTGAGGGAGAAGCCTGCAATCATTAGAAGAGAACGGAGTAGCTTTAGCTGAGGACATTTGGCCTAAAGAGAGCTGGGACGTTTAGCATTGAGAAGAGATGGCTGAGGAGGATGAGATTCCACTCCTCAAAGAGTGTCAGTGCTTTTGTGATGAGACGGATGGTTCTAGAAGCCTGAATCAGGCCCTGGTCCACCTTGGATCTCGGACAACTGGGCAACAACAATCAAAACACCCCTTTTGGGAGAAGATTGTTGAGAAAAAGATGGTGCTTCAGACAGAGAAGATTGTAGAGGATATGGCTTACCAGAACCCATAGCAGCTTGGCATTCTCATGAATGACCTGTGATGGGATCTGGAGAGAAGGAGAATAATATATGTAAACAGTTTAGATCAGGGGTGTCAAACTCAAGACCTGGGTGCTTAGATCTGGCCCATGGGACTGCCCTGGAAACAGCGAAGGACCAGCCCATGGTACCTTTGCAAGCAAAAACAGGTCCTGAGCTCCATTTTCAGCTGCGATTGCCTCCTGCAACTCTCTGCCAGCAAAAACGGAGCTCAGGAGGGCTGTGGGCACTTTCTCTGGCAGAGCACTCGAGCCACCACAGGCACCCCCGACACGAGCTGGCCACGCTCATGGCCGTGTTTCGATTGCCGCCTGAGAAGGTGGGAGCAACTGGTGGAGTGGTCAGGTGTCCAGCTGCCTCATTAAGGAGCAACTAGCAATTTCGTTCCCCCCCTCCAATTTTATTTAACTATTGCAGGAAACCTTTGGGGCAGGTATCCTCAATATGATGGTGTTAGTCAGGGCTCCATCTCCATCCTGGGCCTGGGGGAGGAAGTGGAATTTCTGACGGTGCCTGCGGGCTGTCTGGGTCTGCATGGGTTAAAAACAGACTCAATCAAAACAAAATGGAGCAATTATTAATTGAACCCTCAACGGGGCTCCTGCTAGAGAGAGAGGAGACACATCTTGAGAGATCTCCTGGACCTTCCGCTCTCTCCGTGGAAACCCAGCTGGTGAAACCTGGATTTTCTGGAAGAACCATTAGGATCAGTCACAGAGCTAATTTCTGCTGTTATTATTATGATTTATTGTTATCTGTTTTTGTAGTATGATTGGTACTCTCTTTAAAAAATCTGCAAACCAGTCACATTCAGGTGGTGATAAGGCACACAGATAAAATAATAAACAAATTTCATTCAGAAGGTCAGGCTCCACAGGGAGAGAAGAGGGAGGCAGTTGGACTAGAAGATCCTGAGGTCGCTTCCAGCCCTAGGATTCTCTACTTCGACCCAGGACAAGAGTGGTGACTAGGCCACCATGAATACAGCAAGCAGATTGGTCTTTTTAGCATGTCAGTCATCTCACTTGTAGGAGCTATTATTGCATTGGGTCAACTGTACAAATGGGGGGGGGTGCTTATGCCTCACAGGAGGGAAAGTCAGAAATCGGCTTTATTTTTACAAACACGTCCAGTTCCTCCAGGAATGAATTGAGTCCACAGCTGTGTGTTTCTTAAGTAACAATACTTTAATAAAATTAACTTCTTAATGTAATTTAGCACATTTAATACAATAACCTTTTCCCTTCTTTGTTTTCCTACAAGTTGTGCAACATCATTATTCTCTTTTTAAAATTTTAACTTTTTAAAAATCTTTTTTCACTATATGCCTCAACAACAATAATTCTTCTTCTTCTTCTTCTTCTTCTTCTTCTTCTTCTTCTTCTTCTTCTTCTTCTCGTTCTATCTTTTTTTCTTTTCATTTTTATATAGAGAGAGGAGAGATGGAATCAAAAACAAAATAAAATCTGAATCCTGCCAGGAATGTATGATCAGCGTCCAAAATTGACTAAAAGTTTCCTATGTTAAAGAAATTCCAATATTTTAACAAAGAATGAGCTAGAAACACCTAGCATCATAGGAATACAAAGTGAACCATGAATATTAAATACATATGTGAATTAGAAAAACATTTCAACATCATATTAACAGAAAAAAATGTTTAAGTCCACAATAGTCCTTATTTAACCTACAACAATTCTGGTTTTCAGGTGTTAGGCTACAACTCCCAAAATCCACAGCCAACCAACTGCTGACTGGGAATTATGGGAAATAACCTTCCATCATATTGAATGGAATCAATGCCTAAACCCCATAACCTGAAGAATTTCAAGATTTCAGCTCATTCCTAACCAGTGAATTTGACACCCTAAACTGAACAGCAAACTTCCGATTTCTCCAATGAAAATGTGATTTCAGGTGCAGAGGTTTTTCCTCCTTGGACACCTAGAGAAGATGGTTTACCTCAAATGTAGATGCCCTCCCCCTCAGGAGGTTGGTAAGAATTCTATTTTTATGGCAGTATTAGGTTTTCTACTTACAATTAGGTATTTAAGGGGAAGTGTGTGGAAACAGATTTACTCTGTCAGGTTGCTTCCTTCCCTACCTCGTGTGCTCCAGACCTGTTGAAGATATCTGGATGGCTTTCCTGCAAGACCTCAGTCTGGACTAGAGAGACCATGGCTGTTTTATGGGCCACCAAAAATTATGGGTTTGTGTCCCTCTTGTGTAGCTCTCAGCAAAATGTCCTGAGAAATGTTTTGTCAAGATTGTTTTTGAAGGATCATGGAAGAACTCTATAATATAAGTTTAATCATCCTTCCATTTGGAAGGAGAACTATATCTCCACTCCGAGTGTTCCAGGACACTCAGAGTGCAGATTCCCCTCCCTGCCCTCCAAGTGTGTTGGATCAGCTGCTCCCCAAGACAAGAGGTAGTGGAGGGCTCTCCATTTGTGCGGTCAACCTGAACCTGAAGGAACACTCCAAAGCCATCTCTACAATCTTTCAGATAGACTCCTTCTCCTTGGTCACCAGGAAGAAGATGCTTGCTTTCCTCTCATCTAGGAACTGAATGTTGCTATCATATCAAAAGTAACTTCCAAATCTCAGTTATTCAGCTTTCCCCCATACAGAGGGACTTTGAATCTTTCTACTTTGATCTCTTAATGCCCCAAGCAAAACCTGTCTGTTCCAGTTTGGTTCAGAAACTGCCTTGCCTCAATTTCTATGTCCTCCACTGAATCTGGACCCGGTCAGTTTACAATACACACAGGTCCCAACAGAATCTGAGTTTTCCCTGGTGATATGGAAGGTGAAATATTGCTTTGAGATTTTGAGAATCTCTTTTCATTCCACAGCTGGAGAAAACTCCATGTAGCTGCATATTGGAACTGAACAGAAGTCAGTAAGATTCTCTACTCAAAGAAACAGATCCTGGATTTCTAACAGTATTAAACAATGAAATCAATGCTCAAGTCTTCCCCAAGAACCATGATCTGCTTCTTGAAAAGTGAATATTCTGTCTGCTTCTAAGGATGGAGAGGAAAACATTCCATGTTGCCTTGACCCAAAGCAAGGATTGCTGTTAGAAATAAATACACAGATACACCAGTTTCCCGCAACATGACTTTTCCTCAAGTGCAATTTTGGCAGCTTTAGAACCACCATTCAAGATTTGAAAAAAATTCTCAGCACCTTTGTAAAAAGAGTCTTTTGAGGAAAAATGCTAGTGATTAGAAGAGTGGCTTGAATCCGGTAGAGATTTGTGAGGTAACTCTAAAGTGCACCTGAAAGGGAGTCCTGGCATTATTGTCATTAGAGTTCAAGTATCAAACAGAAATAACAAAACGAGGTAAAAATAAATGGAAACAAATGGTGGCTTGGAGGGGAGGGGGCTTGCTGATTTTGCAAGCCCCTTTTAAGAGGGGAGGATTCTCCACATGCCTCCAGAGGAGAGAGAGGGCAAGGGACTCTCGGTGTTAAGAGAAGGGGGGCTATACTGTGGGGTACCAGGGCAGGCGGCCCTCACACAGGGTCAGCAAGGGGCTCCAGGTTCACATTGACTCATGACTGGCTCGAAGTTGGAGTCCGGGTGAAAAGGGATCCAACGGGCAAGAAAGGAGGAACTGGTAACCAAACAGCAACATCAAAGATAAAAGAAGCACAAATTGGATGCTTCCAGCTCAGATGGACTGACCACATCCCAGGTGAGAAAGAATTGGAAACGGACAGGTCCCCTTTGAGGTGCAGGAGGTGACCCTCAATTTTGGAAAGATTCTTTTATAGCAGAATGAGAAAAGGGCACAGAAGCTTTCAGTCAAAATTATTCTAATAAGAGTAACAGCTATTTGTTTTATCCGTGTTATTATTTGTTGTAATAACAACCTAACATTTAATGTAATATGTAATATGTAACATATTCATACAGTGATGAATTCTTATTCCTCCTTTTGTGGCGCAGAGGCAGCAGATCCAGCTACTCTATGGTTCTCCAGGTCAGAAAGGTGGAGGAAATAGAGAAAGGACAATGCCTCCCCCCACCCCTCCCCCGATCAGAGGCCCAGCCCTCCCTTTCTGGAATATTTAATATACACTCCTTTGCAGGGCAGGGGCTTAATCAGAAACTGCCCAGCTGACCCTTCGCGTCCTCACTAATCCCTTAAACATGTCCAAATGCTGCCTCTTCCTTTCTCTGCAAGTTGGCTGGCTAGAGTGGCTTCCTTCCCCAAGGATATGGGTGATCAAAGACCTGGCACAAAAGACGGATGGGATCAGAGTGAAGAGAATGCTGAATTTCTGTGGGTGGAGATCCTGTTTTATTTCTCTAGAGGACGACCAGAGTCTTGCTCTGGAGACCTGGCTGAGGATGGAAGAGTAGCTGGGGAAGAGAGTGTCCAGAAGGACCGGGGTGGGGGTGGGGGGCAGCTGCCCATTCAAGACCCCTTGCTGCACAGGGGATGGAATGCTACGCACACTGACTGAGCTGGTGCCTTGGTCTCCTGCACAGAGACCCCGAAGGTCCTCCAGGGTTTCTTAGCAGTTTCACCTTGGGATGAGCCAGTTTTATTCCAGATTATTCCAGGGGAATTTGTTTTGGCTGCTGCATATTCAGCAAGAATGAAAACAGGCGGGAGCAGGTGGAGAATACTAGCCCAACCTTTCCTTCAGAGGCAAGAAATCTACAGGAAACAGGCAAAAAAGTCAAGATGGTATAACAAAGTTCCACCTGCTGGTGTCCAAACTGGGATGATCAAAGGTCCATTTCACACATACAAAACAGGTGGACTTTTAGCTATTAATGGCCACCAACTAGATTTCCTTCACCATACTCCAGAGACAGCCCTGTCCAAAAATTGACTTCCCTAGTGCTTTCTATCTATCATGTTGCTTATGGTTATTTATTTGATTTACATGTGGAAATTGTTTTGATAAATCTTCCAAACTTCTTTTGGTACTTTTGAGAATATTCTTCCTTAACTTTTTCTTTTTTTCTCCCAAGGAAAACAATGATTTATCTTTCAAGAAACCTTTAAAAATCTCATTCTCCTATTTCAGTTGCATTAAAAAAAAAAGACAGCTTCCTAGCATAGTACAGGAAGTCTAAATTTAAAAGTATAAAGACTAGTATTTGTCTGGTATTGTGTTCCATGGATACACTTTAAAAGATCAACAATAAAAAAAGGTTTCTTCTTTTTAAAAAATACATATTATCAGATCTCATAATTTTCCCATTCTGTAAAAAAATAACATTATAGCTTAGACTGACAGAAAGTTGCAATAGTGGGGATCAAATTTCAGCCAAAGAGTAAAAGATCAGCTGGGAAATTAAACCGAACCAAAGAAAGAACAAAAATCTTGCTGTGATTATGAGTTTATTTTACATTCCACTCAGTCTGGGATTATCAATTTTCTTATATTTTATATGGATAGCATCTACTATTCATTTTTATCATTTTCTATAGGATTATAAGAAATACATTAGAAAGCTTATACTTTTAGAAAGATTCTTCTTTTTTATATATACTTAGCTATTCCTTTTCTCTTTCTCTCTCTTTTTGGTTAAAAAAAAGGCTGCTGGAGTTCAGCTGGGACACTACAAGCAGAAAGAGCCAGAAATATTCCTGTCCTAAAACAAAGAGGAACTTGAAATTGCTATGATTGAAATCGAGAGACGCTTCCATCCAGAGAATTCTGTGGAGCCGTTCTTTCTTTTCCCTCTTGATTTCAAAAAAAGAGGGAAGAATCGGAAAACGGGAGAACGTTAGATGAAAGCCAGTCTCCCTGATAAAACCTGCCCCACAAAAGCCTCATCTGGAGTGTCTCTGAGGGGGTGAGACCCCCTCTGTCCTCCATACAAACACCCTGGCTTAATGCCCATGCCTGTCTCCCCAGCTCAACCCCAGATCCTGGGCATCCTCGCCAGTCTTCTGGGAAGGCGGCTCACCAGCCTGGCTCTTCCTAGCCCAGTCTTGGGGACAGATTCTCTCCTCAACGGGGCTGGAGAGCAAATGCCAATGGAAATCTTTTAATCTTGAGTAAAACAAGACCCGGATCTGTCCTGGGAAAAAAAGGAAAGAACTGCTGATGTCGTTAAACTCCTGAAGAACAAAAGGGCTCCTAGCTCTCCCCTTCTAGTCACTGCTACAGCTGAGAATCTGGAGGGCCCCTCTGGAAGGGACTTCTCTGGATGGCTTCATTTGTGGAGACACCACAATTGTCCACTCCAGGACAACCGGGAGCCTCCTGGCGATCCATGCAGGAGGAGGCTGGCCAGCGGTCCTTGGGCCTGGCTCTGCTTTTGGCTCCCCCTGCTTGGTTGAGGTTGGGCTTCCTCCTCAGTGTTGGCTCATGCAGGACTGAAGAGCAGTCAAGCCCAGGACGGAGGATTCATTGGGACGCTCCCCCCCCTCGTCCCTTTGCAGTTAGAGCATCTTAAGTCTGAAACAACAACTTGCATTGCTAAAAGTGGCACTGCCTTTGTCCAATTTCTAATGTTTGCCATTTTTATATTATTTTAACATACAACTTTTGCGATAGCATTTTAATTTCTGGGAACGGCTATTTTTATCATAACTATTCACTTATACAGATACACACACACGCACGCACACACAAAAGGAAGGGGGGAAAAGAAACATATATTAAAAACACTTTTTAAGCAATACTCTGGATACAAATGTATTTTTAACCTACATATATTCTAAACTTTCTAGTCTTTTTTAAGGATCACTTTATCATAAAATAAAATATCCTTTTCCCTTATAATAAATTACCTAATAAAAAGTATTTTTATTTAGCCCAGTTCCTTACTACATTTATATGTAATAAATGCATTTATTAAAATAGAATATTAAATTATAAAGAAATGATTTAATTTTTTTCATCTCCCCCCACCTCTCTATTAGGAAAAAAACCTCAAACGATTAAGAATGTAAATGAACATCATCGAGGGAAAAAAATGAATGGAACAAAAATTGGTAATATTTGTTGCTGCTGATTTGATTCAAGAGAATTAACAGTCAGAGCCTTTGTATTGTTGGATATTTTAAAATTGCATCTGAGAATGAGCGAGGTGTGTGTGTGGGGGAGAGACAATGTAAGTATTTCCCCTTAGCAAAAAAATATTTCTGCAACTAGATTATGGACAGGACAGTAATTTTGATCATATCCCCTTGTTAAAATATAAATCCGAATTTATTTCTTAACATTAAATGCATTATAATAATACTATTTTCTATATATTTAATATCAGTGAAACCTTTATCACAGTATGACAATTGGAAATACCTCTCCCTTTTATAGAAACACACCGGTTCCTCTGGTTTCAAACCTTACACAATTTGGCATTATTTTCAAAAAACACACCCCAAACCAATGCAGACGCCAAGCATGAAAAACCCTTCAGCCAGAGCTGAAAAGATGCGTTTCCTGTGTTCTATAACCCGAAATTTGAAATGGTAGGAAAACTGCTGAAGACCGAAAGCCCCAAAGCTTGTAAGAAAGAGTCACATCACAGTTAAGCAAGTGGTTAAACAGGCAGTCCTCGACTTACAAATATTCATTTAGTGACCATTCGAAATTACAACGGCACTGAAAAAAGTGACTTACAACAGATCCTTGCGCTTATGACTGTGGCAGCATTCCCATCGCCACGTGATCAGAATTTGGGCACTTGGTAACCAGAGTGTATTTGTGCCATTTGCAATGTCCCAGGGTCATGTGCAGTAACCTGAGACCTTCCCCCACCAGCTTCTGACAAAGGAAGTCAATGGAGGGAATCACATTCGCTTAACAACCGTGTTATCATTTGTTCGCTTAATGACTGCAGTTATTCACCTAATGATTGTGGCAAACCATTATTTAGCAACCGAAATTCTGGTCCCAGTTGAGGTCATAAGTCGAGGACTACCTGTACGTCAGAGCTAGGGCAACAGTTTTTTTAAAAATGAATTCAACAAATTGGACATGACTTGCATTCGTTTTGGTCACAGCAAGCAGTGGCAGCTCCTGGTTAGGACTGTCCAGCTCTGGGTGGCTTTGGGGATGGGAGAGCAGGAGAGTGAAAAAAATGTGGCCGAAGGGATCCCCAGATGGCCACTTCCAGATTTTTCTCCAACCAAACAGGCAAAATGTCCCATGCAACCATCAGAAATCAAGCTTTGACTCAAAGAAGTCCTGAGCCACTTTAAAATGGATTTGTATACAAGAGTTTAAAAAAACTAACAAGGTTTTTCTGGTCTACGTTGGAGAGAACATAGCGTAAAGCACCTCTGTTTAAGACAGGGTTTCTCCTTCTTGGTCACTTTAAGATAGGTGGACTTCAACTCACAGGATTCCCCAGCCTGCACAGCTGGCTGGGGAATTCTGGGAGTTGAAGTCCACCTATTTTAAAGTGACCAAGAAAGAGAAACATTGCTTTAGAGTATTGCTGGCATAAGGCATTTTGTAGAATATAAAAAACAGCCCTGGTGCTACTTTTCTCTCAGATAATCATTTCTGCAGATGCAATGGATTGAAATAGCTAGTCATTCAATTAAAAAAAGCAATGAATATTCCTTTAACTGGATGAGACCCTATTTTTTAAAGTTGCTAGTTATTTGACAAGAATGAAAAGCAAACAATAAATATCCCAAAAGATTTTTTTTTCTGTTGATAAATTGCTGATAAACAAAGTATCAATCTGTGAAGATCTGAAAAAACATTCTCAAAAATCTAAATGCCAAATTATGAATTTTGGTTCTTAATGCGACAACCTTAGTGGTTTCCTGAATTTTAAATTCCCCATTTAAGAAGAGGTTGAACAGCCATTTGTCCAGAATAATATAAGGTCTCCTGCTTGGGCAGGGGGTTGGACTAGAACAGTGGT
>JANHZT010008003.1:10884-21887 GCA_032468215.1 Stegonotus admiraltiensis | reverse complement strand
ATTTATATGCCACCCTTCTCCGGAGACTCAGGGCGGCTTACAATGCATTAAGCAACAGCCTTCATACTTCTGTATATACCTGCTTAGTAGGGCTTTCGGGGGGCCCTAAGCGGTGTTCTTTTTTATACAAAGTCATCTTATTGCCCCCACAATCCGGGTCCTCATTAGGCACTGATGTCTTCGTATAGTTTTATTAAGGACAACTAGACTTGTGACTATTCACCAGAAATGTCTGGGAAAAATATTTCTCACTCTAAAAGACATTGCTACAAGATACCCATATAAATCACAGCCTTGTGAGTCTTTCTACATGTTTTAAAGTATTTGTGACCTTCAGAAACAGGCTATTTTATGTGTTTTGAGTCTTCTAACAGACAGAATTTTATGAGTACTGTGAGAACAGTTCAGTGACATCATTTATCATCTATTGAAAACTTCAGAATCTGACATTTATCATTGACAAAGTGCAGTGTCATGAGAAGGGCGTTGGAGATTCATAAGACCACGGGGCTAAATTACCCCCAAAGTTAGGCAGGATAAGGCATGAAGGAATATTTTTTAATGGGGGAATATTTTTCAAATTCCAATAAACACGGGGATTAGAAATAGTATTCGATAAGTGAGCTGCCTCTTGCCAGGAACAGACTTAATGGTGTGCCAATTCATACTTCCTTTGACCCACTTGGAAATCAGTTCAAATGGACTTCACCTCCCAACTCAGAGTTGAAAAACCATAAAGATTGGCTGTCCAGAGTTGATAGGTAAGCTATACCAGAAAATAGAGAAGCAAAAGAGACAATGCTGCAGTCATGTAGAAAGTCTGGTTAGATGCCATCATTCCAAACCAAGTGAAGCTATTGTGCCATCACACATTCTATAAATGTTGGTATGTCAACTCAGAATTGAATAAATATGAAGTCTATGAGAGAGGTGGAAAGCACTTACGTAATTGTTTATAAACCTTAGAAATACAAGTAGTCCTCAACTTACAATAGTTCATTTAGCGACAGTTCAAAGCAGGGGTGGGTTCTACTTACCTTTACTACCGGTTCACAACGGGGCCGCACACGTGCTATTTGCGCATGCGCAGAAGCGTTTTCATGATGTCAGGGTCAGTGGGCGGGGCCTCCTGCCAGTTTTACTACTGGTTCTATAGAACCGGTGCAACCCGGGGGCAACCCACCACTGGTTCAAAGTTACAACACCACTGAAAAATGTGACTTATGACTGTTTTTTACACTTACAACCTTTGCAGCATCCCCATGATCATGTGATCAAAATTCAAATGCTTGTCAACTGGTTCACATTTATGACTGTCGCCATGTCCCAAGGTCACGTGGTCACCATTTACTACCTTCTGACAAACAGAGTCAGTGGGGAAGCCAAATTCACTGGGTTACTAACTTATTAACTGCAGTGATTCACTGAACAACTGTGACAAGGAAGGTCATAAAATGAGGCAAAACTCACTTAACAAATGTCTCACTTAACAACAGATTTTGGGCTCACTTGTGGTCGTAAATTGAGGACTCCCTGTACACTGTTTTGTTCTTGCTTTTTTTGCTTTGCTTTAGGATTTCAAATGAATCCTTCTGATGCTTTAAGTTTGCTGGTACTGCTGTACCTTATGATAAAGGACTTAGGCCTGCTTTACACCATACATTTTAATGAGAACAAATCACTACAAATTGATTTCACAGATCAGTTCCATGCAGTTAATATGTTTGAATAAATGAATGCATGAGAGAGAATTATGAGCAGATCCCAACTGCCAGAGGTTCTTTGTAGTGGTAAAATGGCTAATTGTTCTCATATGCCAGCTTTAAAAAATGTGCTGAATTTAGAGAACTAACAAAAATAAAGCTACGTTATGGTGACTTGAAATAAAAGTGTATTGCAATAAAGTTCCACACTGAGAAGATTATCCCACTAGAATATCTGTAAGGGGAAAAAAGGTTAAACCAACTTATGCCTCATCTATACTGGGAATACAAGTATGATTTCAGAATGATTTTCGTCTTTTTTTTTCCTCCCTTCTACTGTAATGCAAAAGGGGAAACGGTCTAATGGGCTAATCCGAACCCTGTTGAAATTAACATTGACTTTCGGCGTCTCTGGCTTAACCTTCCCCCAGGAGGGTTATCTCAATAACGGACCATTTTTGGCAAGTGAAGCAGTCAAATAATTTTGCCTGTATTTACATTGTCAGCCATGTGATTTGGTTGACATAAGCAGACCGATAAGGCCTGCATATGCTTTATGTCCTTGTGTTGATTAACTTGCGCACTGTTTCCATTAAAGCAATTAAGCACCATATTACACAGCACGCAGGGCCCGCTCCCGCTGTTTTGTTCCATTTGCCCTTTTATCTCCATGGTCATTGTGCTTGTCAGAGCCCACGCTGATGGACTCTTTCCCCCACCCACCCCCACCCCAGGTTGAGCTAAAGTATTGTTTTCACACTGACGGCATTTCTCTCGGTTCTCCCTCCTGATAGACAATGCCACCAGCCCCAACTTCCTGGACAAACCAGACGGTTGGGCTGTTTTTTTCTCGTCTCTTATCACCCCCTGTCACTGAAGTAGAGCTCTGGATTCAACTTCATTTTGTGCTGATATCCTGCAGTACGGTGGGAAATGCATAGCCACGGCCGTTCATTATCTTTATCATCAGCCCTTTTTTGTTTTTTTTTGTTTTTTTATTACTTCTTGGGATCCATGTTTTTTGCCTTTTGAAGGCATTAGATGGAAGAATAACAGACAGGTTTTTAATGGATTAGGGAAGAGACTTGGCTGAGATTTCTTGGTCTGTGACTGACAGACGTATCTTGGAAATCTTTTAATGGGTCTTATCCTAAGATGTGCTGAGTGTCAACAAACTATGAAAGCAATGGAGGACTTAAGAGCTCAGCACCTCTCAGGATCCACTCCTAGTGGAAGGCATCGGCGTTCACTTCTTTCCCCACACTACGCCATATTTAAAGTTATTTATTTGTGTGCTTTTAAAGAATGCAAATGCTCCTTTGCTCACTTATGGAGATGGCCTGTTAATTGCAAGTGAAAGCACTTTATGCTTGAGTTCAGTAGAAAATGCACACGTGAATTTCTCACTGTTCCTGGCAATGCTGCCATAATAATGAAAACAACAATGATAATTATTAGATATTGTTCCAAGTATTGGGGTTAACTATTTCTTATAACCTTTAGAACAAATGTAGGCGAGGAACCAAATTTATGAGATTCTTCTGTGTCAACTTTGCTGTCCTAAACAATGCAAAGAAATTAAAGCTGAATGTAATTCATAGATACCTCCCTCAAATTTATAAAGATAGCCAGCCTCTATTATTGTTAATGTTTCTCTTGTAAGCTAAAATGTATTGATGAAGTTTGTAGTCCACTATATCTGAAGACAAAGTCACCAGTCTTCCACCTCATTCTGTACTGACTTTCTTGGTTTTCCGTTCATCATATGCCATTAACTCCTTCATGTATTGGTTTTACAATTTCATCATTCATTCATTCATTCTGCGTAGCCGCCCATGTCAACAAGGGATATTTTGAATTATACTTATTGTTTTTTCATACAGTCTTAACATTTACTACAAATCATTTGTGGTCTTAACTAATTTCACAGCATCATCTGCATACAAAGTATAAAACTAATATAACACTAACATCACCACCAGCATTCCTTAAATATTTATCATAAATGCATTAAATAAACAAGGGGATATTTACTTACTTACTTACTTACTTACTTACTTACTTACTTACTTACTATGGGCAGTTTACAAGAAAACATGAAACCTATAAAACAATTTTTAAAATTACAGCAATAAAAGAAGAAACCCCAAAAACAAAAAAGGCAAAACTGAGAAGTAACATACCAACTCCTTATATCCCCACTTACCAGTATTATAAATCTACTTAGTTTTTGTTTTTCTTCTTACTACCATTCCCTTTGATGAAGTTTGTAGTCTATAGAGGAACAATAACTATATTTTCCAATTGATAGCACAAATGTAATATTTACACAGTTGTTAAGCACCTCACACAACCAGCAAACTTAATTTAGCATTTCTCCAGTTAATCAGGATTACAATTTTTCAATATACAGCACAGCATTTGCTATTTTCTTCTTTCAATATTTTCTTGACATGAATATTAAGAGAATTTATTGCACAACAGCACAACAGCATATTAATGTCATCCCCATATAAATCCCAAAATACTCCTTATAGCATTATCTCACTTTATTTTCATCCTAAATCATTTCATTCGATTTTTCTTAATTCCACTCATTCTTCTGGAGTTCCTTGTTGGTCCTTTCTAGCTATTTATGAAACAATTGTTTATTTGTATAACAATTGCTACACATTTTTTCAGTATTTTGTAGTTTTAACCATTCTTTGTCTCTGTGCAACCGTCTTTTTTTTTTTTGCCATATATACATTATACAATACTTTTATTCGCATCCTCCATCCTTTTTTCATATTTGCATGTTCCATTTTGCTCTGCAAAAGTAGTATTTTTAGGTATTTTTTCATGCTGGACTCTCTTCCTGAAGTCATGCTGAAATAATTTCACGCTAGTTCTTTCAAATTTCCTTTTCTTCTATGTCCATTTCTTTAAAGATCCATTTTTGATACTATCAAATAATGATCTATCCCCCATTCAGAACCTTTTACATTATATCTGTCAGGCACAAACAATCAGATCCACATGTCCAGAGTTCAGTTAACTGTTTTATTACTCAAACCCACCTTGAGCAATCTTGTCAGATTGAAGTTTGCACCTGGATAATAGATAAGGTTCAACGGCATTCAACGGGGATCATACTTTGCCTTCTTGTGCCCACGTAGGAATTCCAGACTAATTTCCTATTTGACACCTCCCCTTGGCTCAGTCAGTCAGTCTCTTTCCAAGAATATCCTTCACTAATACCTTAATCTTTTAACATAAATAAGCCAATCATATTTTAATGAAGTCCTTTTCAATGTGTAGATATGAGTGGTGATATGTTTAAGCCACGTACACAAAATAAACTGGGAATTTTCTCAGCTGATGTCAACTAGTCAAGATGATAATTCATTCTTGGGCTTCCAAATGACCCATTCACTTTTTTCCATAGTCTTTAACCTATGGAAGGACAATACCTGTCAATATATCACAAGAACAACAAAAGCTCCTTTTACTCCAACACTTTCAGAACACGGATCTCTAATCTAGTGATTCCCTTGCAACCAACATATTGCTATCCTCTTCCCATTTCCTAGCAGATACCTAGGATAGAAAGACCATGGTTCTTTAACATATGAAACATTATTTTGTCATCTCTCTGAATCCAAATAGGTGATATCTTAGGCAAACCCAAACTCATTTACAATCCACAGTAAGCAAAGTAGGACAAAAAAAACAAGATCCAAATAAGCTGAAAAAGTGCTAGTCTTAAAGAAATTGTACTCAAAGGGGGTTATAAAAAAGTTAGAAGGAATATTTCCTAAATTCAGAATAAGTAAACATCAAAAAAAGTGTAATTTCATCTATCTTTAACATATTTCCTTGATGGTGCTATATTATTTTATTTGAAAAATTATTTATACTAATTTGAGAGATAACACCTTTTAATTGTACATGACACAACATATCATTGGTAACTGCAGTTGATATGTAACTTGTTATATAAAGTTATTATACATAACTTACACATGTAATTATCCAAGAAGCATTATCACATCCCATAGAGTAATACCCATGTTTAAAGGGAGAAAGATATCCAGTTAAATGCTACAGTACTGTTAGTTATGGTAAATCCGTGATATATATTGGAATATAATGCTGAATACAAATACACTTCATTTCTTCTTTAAGCAGATCATGCTACTGATTTTCTTAGTTCCTAAATATAGTTACAATAGAAGAGAATAATTGTAGCTCAGGGTTGAACGGTGGAGTTCTATGTGCTCTCTGAACTTGTTCGTTTGCTTGCAGATGTTTCATTGTCAAACTAGGAAATATCATCCATGCAAGTGAGCATGGGGTTTGCTGCCAATTAATAGTATATAGTATATACAGTATACTATATATATTAGCTTGCCAGTTTTGATGGGAATGTGGTTTCCTTGATTGATTGGTTGGTTGGTTGGTTGGTTGACTGATTGATTGGAGCATTGTTTTCTACTTGGTTGTTTGTCTAATGTTAATCCCTGCATATCTGAAATTGACTGAGTAAATTCAGTTACTCTGTATGTTTGCCTGTGCTGCTCTGTGAAATATAAATATATAACCTGCTTATGGGATTCCTACCTTGCCTGCTCCAGGAATCACGGTTTAAGTTTAAAACAATGAAACAAAGCCTATTGTCCAATTCTCATAAACTCCTGGCCTTGTGCTATGAAACTTTCTAAGACTTTGGTAAAGAAAGTGGAATTGGACAGTAATGTGTTACAGAGTGAAACCAGATTATTCACCTAGTGAGCTAAAATAAAGGTGACGATGACACCCAGAAGCAGCACTCAGGAAATAGAATATTTACATAGAAATTGTTTGCATTTTCCCCCTCTGGTTTTCATTGCTTTTAAAGAAACATCCAGACCACACGCTGCATGATAGTTCTTCAGTGTGAAGGAGTACGTATTTTCTAAAACCATAAAAATGAATTGCCATGTGTTCATGTTGAATACATGTAATTGCGTGGCCTTTGACACTTAAACCTATGATTACCAAAAGGGAGGGGGGTTTAAAAACGTCTCATTTGATCAACTCCTGCTTTTACCTATGAGAGATCATATCACAGCTAAGTGAATTTAAGTCTGGAAGAGAGACTCGTACAGTTAAACAGCAACAATTTGGCTGTTGGCTTTCAGCTCCCTCATCAAGAGTTTGCTTTTCCAGAAGCAGGAACAAATTGTAATTCGTATTTTAAGCTCACAGTGTAGATTTCTATTTTATTTTGCAGGGTTAAAAAAAAAAGGCAGATAAACTCGTTTTGCTCTGTGTCACCATTATATTATTAATATTACATTTACACACATACATTGACCATCTGTCTGCCTGCCTGTCTTGATTTCCTTCATTTTATCTAAAAGCTGTGTTTGAAGACAGGATGACTTGCACCATACCAGAGTGCACGGTACAGGGTAGAATGTTTTTCTCCTCCCCTTCCTTGTATATTTTTACAGCCCAGTGGCAACAAAGAAAAAAAAGCATTTATAGAAAAAAACAAACAGTAACCTAGATTGTGCTTTGAACTTTTGATTCCTGCAAGACTGCACTCCAGCAGAAGCGGAAGAGCAGCAGTGGCCATGTTTGACTTAGCCAGTTGACTTTTGATCATTCTTTTGCTTTCATGGGCTCATCCTAAGAAATGTTCAGATCTGTCTAAGGCTGTAGGACTGCACCTTGGAGTAAATCTCATTGAGGCCAATCATGCTTCCATGCGAGTAGACTTGCGTAGAATTCCATAGTTAAGAAAACAAAAGATCTGGCACAGAGTTCCAGTCTTCCCCAGAAATAGTTTGTAGGCTCCAGCTCAGACTCTATCTGGAGGCTAAATAAGTAGCTATCTCATTTCACTGAACAGCGTGAACAATGTAGCTGAGTAGTTTCTGCTCCCAGTTTTATTTTTAAGCTGCACTTTTTAGAGAGCTGCATTGAGTTAGTTTTTCACTGTGTGAAGTACTTGTAAAAATACAGCCCACAGGACCGCAATCCTTCCAATTTTATTTGCAAGCGATATGGTGAAGATTTAAAAAAAAAAAAAGTTCTCCCTGAGCCCAAAACTCAGCTGCAACCGATGGCTGTTGAACAGATGGAATGTGCCATTCTCCATTATTAAAATTAGTCTGCAAATGCAGTAATCCGATTGGCTTACAATAAAGATGGTCCTTGGTGAGATGAATGCAGATATACAGTCACAGGCATATTTATAAAAGAGGTTAAGATTTTCAAACACTTCTCTATAAATTTAAAATGAATGGAAACGCTTTAAGCATTTGAATTATGCTGTTTTCTTTGTTCTGTCATTACTAATATTTACAGGTAAAACTATAGGTTTATAATGCCCAACTCCCAGCAATACTGTCAATGATGAATATGAAATTCAGAATAATTCATTTGGGTTATTTTTTTGTACATGGTGTACCTCAATTATGAAACATACAGCCCTCTGGCTGTGGCGATTGTGTAATTCTATCTGAAGAAAACCATAGCTCCTGGGTTTTGCTGGTTGATTTGTTTCTTAATTAAAGCAGGACAAAATCAAAGTACAGGGCATTGATTGCTAGTAGTGTGAAAACCAAACTTTGGCATGTATGATAACGTAAAATAAGATTTTTAAAAAGAATCAGTATTTGGTGATGTGCAGTAATTTATTACAAAACAATTCTTCAGTTCGTGCTGTAAAACGTGGAAAGATGGATTTCTAGGAATCACTAGTAGATTTATTTATTGGGTGAATTTATATAATAATCTGTGGGTGATTACAACGGTGGAACAAAATGGTGTTCTATAAATCTTTTCGTAATCCTCCTTCAGTATTTCAACATTCAACATAACCTGGAAAGGAATCAGGCAGACTTTCTTTAGCTGAGGCTTTCCTTTCATTTTGCTAAAGATGCAGTGTTAGTTCTCTTTCTCTGTGTGTGTGCGAGAGAGAGAAAGACAGAGAGAGAGAAAGGCAAAGAGAGCGAGAGAGAGATTAAAGTGGTCTATGAACAGTGACAAAAAAAAAACCCCACCCAAATTACTCTACAATGCCATTTGTTTCTTTTTTATTTTCCTGTAGGATTTTCTACAAGGTGATTGTACCAAAGCAAAGCAGAAACTCAATTGGAAACCTAGTGTCACTTTTGATGTAAGTTCTCTTTCCCCCCCTCTCCATATGCTTTATTCTCTTTTTTTTTCTCCATATGCTTTACTGAAGACCGCTTTTAGGGGGAGGGGGGAAACAGTTTTAAATTTGTAGATATCTAATTCAACAAAAATCAAAGTCTTGCAATTTCAAGAACATAGCAACAAGGCATCCAGCAATTCTTCCACATTTACTGTGATGAGACTAATCTAATTGTTCTAAGCAATCAGTGGATAGTAGCTGACCACAGGAATAAACATTTTGTAGGTTAAAGTGTATGTTGTACATTTTCCCAAGTACGTTTTCCAGATTGAATGTTACAACATTGTGCTGCATTCCTAAAAAAGAAACTCAGCTCTGAAAGGAAAGCGAAAGGGTATAATTCAACAAATGAAAAACAAATGTATATTCACCGCAAGCAGTTATCAGTCCATATTGGGGGGGTGGGATGTTTGCAGTCAACAGTCCAAATTTTACCCACCATGGTGACAAAAGGATGTTAACCTAGTTACTGTCCTTTAAAGTAAGTGGTAAAACTATATCTAACTATATCTTCAATTCTCATCCTATGAATTTTGTGAATACCTTTCAGAAAGCACTTGGGGTTGCAATCCAATTAGGAGAAAAAAAATAAGTAGAGGAGTGCTTGTGGGAGGTTAAGAGGTTACAGATTTAATAGGCTTACTCTAAATAGTGAGTGAGTCAGACCATTTTCTCTAACTTAGTCTGAAAAGAGAATCTAACACTTGTTTATGTATGTGTCTTTCTCTTCTCACAGGAGCTGGTGAATGAGATGGTGAAAGCAGATGTGGAACTGATGAGAAATAACCCCAATGCCTGAATCTGCCCCACTTTCTCTACTTGCTCCATCAGTTTTAACTGAAGCTCCGGGGATGAAGCCTAATGATGAATCATCCAGAAGACATTGTTGGAAGTTGGTGGGGCTGGAGATGCTAAGCTTCAATGGTGTTAGATGATTTGTTGCTGCCATTTTATTTCCTTCTGCTTTCCGCAATGGATCCCTTCTTTTCTTTTCTTTTCTTTTTTTCAAATTAGAATCCTGCATCATGCTTTTACATTCCTTTCTGAGGGGGAATTTGAAACAGAGAGGATTGTTTGCAGTATATAATCAAAATTTATCTTGTAATTTCAGAACATTTTCTTTTGATATTAAAAATATATTTCCATATATGGGTATGTAATGCTTTCTCCATTTTGAATGGGAAGTTCTACAGAAATACAGGCAAATGTTGTATATTTTCCCAAAGTTAGGATACGTCTTTTACAAACACAGCCTAAAAGAAAAACAAATATTTTTGCAATATTCATTATTCCCCAATATTTTCAGACTAAATTCTGAAGATACCTTCAGATTAATACTCATTCAGAGCAAGGTGTGATGTAAAATGTATCCACACTGTGAACCATACACAGATTGCATACCGTTTAAGCATCTATATATATGCAAAGAGGAATTTGGAATGTCACACTGAGGTTATTTGTTCAAGGAGCAAAGAAACATGAAGAGAGAATTTGCTTTCCCCCACTAAGCCCATTGCCTTCCTGAAAAGTTTGCCCTTCCTGCAGTTGTATGTGGTAGGGAAATCTAAGGCAATTAGCACCTAATTATTGTGCATCTACATACATATTGCTATATACACCCCATTCTGTTTCTGCTTGCTATAATTAGCCATGTAGGAGCCTAAAGCCGCTACAAAGACGGCCTTAAGAAGAGTTTTTAAAAGGAGAGAGAAAGCCAAAGTTCAAAACAAATGAACCTTGTTCACTTTTTGTGCAAATGTGTCCAATTGATTAGAAAGTTGGGAGGTCCCGTACATTTGCTTTCCAATGGATTCTTCCACCCAATAACCCCTCTCTACTCTGAAGGAAGGGAGAAATCCCAATTGTTCAAATAGAATAGAACAGAACAGAACAGAACAGAATTCTTTATTGGCCAGGTGTGATTGGACACACAAAGAATTTTGTCTTTGATGCATATGGAAACAATATCAATTGCTAGATCCTCAAGGTGGAGGTGCCCACGTCTCATTTGGGTTGGAACCCATTTCACAGCTGTAGATCTGCAAGAGTCACTTGGATGGCAGTATCTAAGGTATGCAGCAAAACCAAACGCGAAAGGGCACGTGTGACTT
>JANHZT010008001.1:30366-42418 GCA_032468215.1 Stegonotus admiraltiensis | reverse complement strand
CCAAGGGGAGCCCCATGTAGAGAGCATTGCAGTAGTCCAGACGGGAAGTGACGAGTGCTTGAGTGACTGTGCGTAACTAAAAAAAATTTAGTCTTGAGAAACAAATTTCCCAGTACAGTACAAATGCTTGATCTCTACTTAAATCCCCAAGTAATTAATTTAGCTTAAATGAAATATAGCTGAGGATTATTTAAGATGTGAGTGATGGTCTTCTGCAGATCTTTTGTAATAGTTAATAATTTTATGCCATTAGATAATATTTTCTTTTTCCTTCTATGTTATATATAGATTTTTAATGCATTCAGAATTCTTACTACATTCAAGAAATATGTTTTATCAAAAATTCAGAATATGATTTGAAAAAGAAAGTCATGCAAACAAAACACATTACAGAGAAGTTTTTTTATTTTTATCTTATTTTAATAGTTTGATTAATCTTGATCTGCACAGAAAGAAATATAAAGTTGCTAAATAGTAAAAGTAAGTAATGTACAAGTATCTCTTGTATTCATGTTATTATATAATTTTGAATCATTTTTATTGCATGTCTTCCCCCCTTAACTATATACAATGAATTTTGCAGATGCTGAATGAAGAATTCAAAATTGCAAAATTCCGGAGCCAGAAGGTAAGCAGTGATATTAATGATCAACAGTGCTCTAATTTCTCTTTTTCTTTTTTCTATTCACACCATAATTTGCTAGGAGTTTGCTCTTTTTTTCTTGGACAACAAATAAACAAACAGAACAAGCTAACAAGAACTGGGTCATGATCTCATATATCCAGTCTTCTGGCCAGCATCTTACCATATTTTGTTTAAATAATAGATGTAAAGAGATTAAATTTATTGTGTATTTCCCTTTCTATACCAGAAAAAAATCTGTTGTTTGACTTGGAAGAAAAACAAATAAAAATTGAACTCTGGTAGAAGTGTGTGTGAGAATTGGGTATATATGTGAAATATAATACATAGATAAATTAGATGCAGCCTATAAAAGATCCTCTCAGACGGTTTGGAAAGTAGACCCAAGCAGCAAATTCTTGGGATATACAAAGTTATTTAATAATTTCTCCTAATTGTCACAGTGATAAGGATGCCGTCTGCCCAAGGTAGGAATAAAGCATTTTACACTTGCAGTTCACATATCACTGTGGCCTCAATCTACTATGGTAGCGCCATATTCACCTATGTCAGGCCATCTGGAAGCTCATCTATGGATTTCAACAAGTTAGCCACAATGCTCAACACAGTAGTAACCCCCTTGCTCAACCCAATTATCTACAGCTTTAGAAATTAAGTGGTCAAAGAAGTTTTGAAAGATAGAGTGAAACAGCTTAGTTCTACCATTGCAAAGGCCGTACATTAAAATACAACATTTCCTCTTGGGCTTTTCATGTTGTATGGATATCTCTGAGCTTAAGTTAGCTGCCTTTTTTCTCCAATTAAATTATAATTTAAAGCTTTCTGAAGAGCCACCAAGGGGTTTAACTTCTCTGCAACCACTTTCCTAACAGGTCCTAGCATCATAATCTCAGAAACCTCTTTATAATTGAACATGCAAATCTCTTCTCTTCTGATAGCACTGATGATAGCACTGATGATGTTTGGGTAATGGCATATCTGCAAGAAAACAACCAAGCTCAGAGAGTACTAAGGACCTCTCAGTTCAACCCTGAGCTACTGATATTCTCCATTATTGGTATCTTCCTCTTCTAATATAATCACGTAATGTTTCCCAAGTCTTATTAACAATATGATCTCATTAATCAAGATAATTTTAGTTAAATAATTTGTTACATAGTGACAAGGAAGAAATTTTACTGATGCCTTTTAAAGGTCACTTAAACTAATTCTCTTTGGCTTGATAGAACTCCATTCTTTTCTTTTCATATGCTTTCACCTGGTAGGGGGGACGGGCAGCATAAAAAAATGGTAAATAAATAAAAAAATTAAAAATAAATAAATTCATCTTAAAGGAAAAAACTGAATAGTTAAAACTACACTGAACTGGATTTCCATGCAATGTTAATAGCAATAACTGAGCTCTTAAAACAATACAGCAACAAAACTTCTGTTTGCAGAGTATACTCATTATTCAGGCAAGATGGATATGTGAATGACCACTTTATGGAATCTATTTTGGAATTCCTCTGAGAGTTTCATAAGTTTCTCACTGCAAAAAATGAATTCATTGTTATTTTATCACAAGCATGTTCTTTGCCTTCTCCCAAATCTTCTTTTTCTAGCTGTATTTTCTTCCTACTTCTTATAGAAACAAATATCCATCCTCTCTCAATGAGGAACAGATATGAGATGAAATCACAAACATGTTTTCTTCAGATAGTTACTTACGATCACTTTGGGGAGCTAATTAAGAACTATATCATTATCTCAAGTGATGGTAATGTTGTTTCTTGCTTATGTTTGTATGAAGTTTCAGTGAACAGTTTTACAATCAGAAACAGAACAGATAAATGTTAGAATTGGGCATGCCAGATGTTGGGCAAGGAAAGCCACCAATATTTCATTTCATTTTTGTATTTCTTCCGTAGATAGAGAGCAGGAAAATAAAAAAAAATTGTTGAAGATGGATTGGTATAGGAAAACTAACATTAGATATTAATGAGTTAGAGTGGAATATTGAATTTTATTTTCAAGGAAACAGATTCCTTTTTATATTGTGCAATGATTTTTTTGTTGCTATGTCTGCTGATGTTATGGCTGGTGTTTTTGCCCCAAACTGAATGTAAGACGCACCCCATTCTTTGCAACAGGATTGATGCCCTCCAAATCCCACATGAATATTATCAGCCAGGTAACTTTGTCATTGGAGGAATCTCTTCTCAGTTCATCTCCTTTTTCAAGGCTCTGTCTTTCCAGGAACACCCCAGATCAATGTTTATTGAAGATTCAATGTAAGGAATTTCTTATTTCAATGAGAGATCCATGAGAACATTATCATAATTCCTAAGAAGAAAATCTTCCTTACTTGAACAAAACAGAGAATTTCAATAAGATCATGTTAAATGTATAGTTGCAGGTTTTCAAAGTATCATATTCTCAATTCTGCATTGTGCCTTTCTTTTGTGAGAATTGCACTCTATTAATTTGTCTACCAGATCATGTTGTTTTCAGTATTTGTCAAGATTTACAGCTTCCTTAAATCCCAACTCCTTTTCTGTATCGTATGAGGGACTTCCTTCAGTTTTGCCTCTATATTTGGATACAAATTGATTCTTATTTACTGCAGTTTCACTTTAATGGCCATTGTATCTATAAGAGCTTGAATTTCTCAAAATAAATGAAGATGTTTCATGTTCACTCTTTCTCATAGTCCTTCTGTTTCTATCCTCTTTACTGTGTTACTTCTTGTTTCAAAGAAGTATGAGGTGATTATATTGATCAATAGCTTTTAAAAGTTAAACATAAGGGGTATTACAAAGCTGTACAAGTCAGCAGAGTGGGTTGCTCCAGAGTGGGCCAGGAAGATCCATATTCAGGTTCTGAAGTGCTTTTCTTAATAAAATGTTTGTCATTGGGTTGCTATAGGGCTAGAAGAATATGAAAGGAAGAAAAATGAAAAAGTTTCTCATAAATAAATCTTGGGCCACATCCTCATGCCTTTCTGATTTTTACTCTTGTAAATAAGGTCAGTTTGGTAATCTGAACCAAAAAGTGAATCAAATCATGGTACTGAAAATGAACACATAACCATGATCCAAATCAAAGTTAAATTAAATTCACTAAAATCAGTGGGGCCTAAATCATATCTACTGTAAGAATAACTGGATGAAATATAAAAGGACAGTTTTATCACAGGACTCTACAATTAATGACACTGTAGTTTTTTGCTTTCAGTTTTCAGGACAAAAACTCCGAAGAAAATAGCAACCCTGCAATAATATTTTAACTATATTTTGTTGACTAATTTCTAGCGGCTGGATTCATGCATCCTGTTAAGTAGTAAGACTGAGCCCAGCCAACTGCTGCTTTTCTAATTTATACACCATATTGTATTTTGCTGCTTCATAATTTATTTCTCCTTTCAGACATATATATATATATATTTTAACCTAAGGAACAATTGGAATTGTGATTTCCTTTGGCACACAATATTATCTTCACCTAGAGACAGGTGGACCTTGTCCATTGTTATAGGCAAAGTACCTGAACAGCAAAGAAACCAATAAGAAGAGTCTCTTTCTCTCACTAACCTAATCAAACAACTGGGGTGAATCTTTCATAACAGGAGAATAATTACTTTCTGAAGCATTTCTTGGTCATTTCAAAGTTATATATACTTTATTTCTAATGAAGTATATGGTTGTTGGCACATCCTGAGTACCATTCTGAGAAACAGATGCCTCTGAAAGAAATGTGTGCTTTTGATTACAAATGTCTAGCATATTCATGGATTATACCAATGCTTTCATTGCAGTGTGGTGATAAAGAACTACCAACAGGTCTTGGCCTTCTTGTATGCTGTGAAGGAAGTCAATGAGAATCCAAGGCTCTTGGCTAATGTAACTATAGGATTCTACATCTATGACAGCTACTTCAATGACAGGTTAACCTTTCAGACAACCATGAATCTACTCTATAGCCCGAAAACAACAATTCCAAATTACAAGTGTAATTCAGGGAAGAATTTGATAGCGATCACTGGGGCACTTCATTCAGAAACTTCCCTTTATATGGCTACTATCTCAAGTATTTATAAAATTCCCCAGGCAGGAGAATTCCTCTATGTAAGGTGACTTTTATAATTTTTGTAAGATGTTCATATTAAGGACCAAGGGACAAAAAAAGATAGAGAGGCTTCATCCAATGATGCAGCATAGTAATTTTAATGTCTTACATATCTCTCATTTAAACATCCATGTTTGTTATTTAAAAATCAGCACCCCTTTGCTACAGCAAAGGAATGACATACAGAAATGACATTTATAAAGTAACACGTACATACAAGCGTATACACTTAAAAAGAAGAAAAATATTGTATTGAATAGTATTACTCTTAGATTTCAATATGTCTTATCAGTCCATGTATTAATATTGGAGTTATACACAGATGTCCTGATCACATGCTATTGTCTGGATAATTATATAGGAACTCTTTGTATTGGAAGCTTAGATTTAAGCTCTGAAATCTAGTCCAAGCTATACCTCTTGCATCATGATAAATTACTAGAAGCCATTACGGCTATCATCTTGATGGCTTAGCTGCTAACTGCTGGTTTGGGAAACAGGCTTAGAAAAAGGTGAAACTGATTTAGAAGTTGAAATTATATTTCAATGGTGAAAAATTGCTTCTGTCTTTAATTCCAAGACGTGCCAAATTGTGTTTCTATTGTGATATGAGAAATGCTAGTTACAAATCTCTTTTTTTTCCCCATATCAGAAAAATACAGTCTGGATTAAGGCATGAATTTAGAAAAAAAAATTCTCAAGAAATTTTAGGATTAGAAAAATAATATATTTTTGAAATAGTAATTCTTATTATTGCTTTGTAACTTGAAGCCCTAACATTAAATTACTTAAATTTTCCCCAGTCTAATTTTCTCCAATGATATTGACAGTTGGCCATACTGACAGTTGTAGTTGTGCATGCCTCACAAGCTTGATACATGTACTATATAATTGCTATTTTGCTATAATTATGAATATATTTTATTATATTCAAAAAATGGGAAATCCATCCATATTGGAGGGCACTAATTGAGAAGAAGGTTCATTATAACACGTCTGTAAGCACACATTTTTATTTTACTTATGCCAAGAAATTTGTTTTTGCTTAGGTCTCTTATTACCTGTTTGATCCTTTATTGACTACTAAAACACAGTTCCCTTTCATTTACCGGGTGGTTCCCAATGAAAAGCATCAGTATAAGGGTATTGTTGAACTACTTAAACATTTCCAATGGATATGGGTTGGGATCATCACACTGGATGGTGACCAAGGAGAAAGTTTTGTTTGGAACTTAGTGCCAATGCTTTCCCAAAATGGTATTTGTTCTGCTTTCACTGACAGAATGCCCTCCATAACAAACTTCTTAGAAATCCATGACTCATATATGAAGACTGAAAAAAGACTCAATTTTTTTAGGATCAACAAAGTCAAAGCAGTTCTGGTATACGCAGAAACTCATTCTGTACTGAGTTTAAAATTCTTGCTCAGTCAAAATAATGACATAGCAGACACTCTAGACAGAGTATGGATTATGACAGCCCAATGGGACTTCCCAGCTTTACAGTTTCATAAGGATTGGGATACAATGGTGTTCCAAGGGACTTTGTCTTTTGCAGTTCATTCCAGGGAAGTATTGGGATTCCAACATTTCCTTACAACCATAAAGCCTAACTTACTAAAGAAAGACAATTTTATTAATGATTTTTGGGAACAGGCTTTCAACTGTTTATTTTCAAATTACTACACTGATGAACAGCATACAGAATTTTGTACTGGGAGAGAAAAATTGCAGAACCTTCCTGGACCCTTTTTTGAAATGAAGATGACAGCCCAAAGCTACAGTGTATATAATGCTGTCTATGTTGTGGCACATGCTTTAGATACCATGCGGTCCGTAGATTCCCAACACAGAATGATGAGAGCACTTGGGAGCCCACAACCTTGGCAGGTATTATTTCATATTCAAAACAATGTTATTGCCATAAATAGGCAATTGAAAAGTAGCACTATGTAAAGTTTATATTACTATTGATCACAAATTATTCTGTCTATATCTTCTCAGATAATTTCCTCATTGGAAATTATGAGCCAGTAGTGTGCAGCAGCTGCCAAAAATCTAATGCAATCCTTGGTTGTATAAAGAAAGCATAGAATGAAAATCACGAGAAGTATTTATAAATCCTTAGTATTTATAAATCCTTAGTATGACCGTACCTGGAATATTGCATCCAGTTTTGGTCACCAGATTACAAAAAAGATGTTGAGACTCTGAAAAATGTTGAGAAGAGCAACTAAGATGACTAGGGGCCTGGAGAAAAACATATGAAGAAAGGTTGCAGGAATTGGGTATGGCCAGGCTAGAGAAGGACTAGGGTGACATGATAGCAATATTCCAGTATTTGAAGGGCTGCCACAAAAAGAGGGGGACAATTTATTTTCCAAAGCATCAAGAGGCAAGACAAGAAACAGTGGATGGAAGCAACCTGGAATTAAGGAGAAACTTCCTAACAGTGAGGACAATTAACCAGTGGAATAGCTTGCCTTCAGAAGTTGTAGGTGTTTCATTACTGGAGGTTTTTAAGAAAGACTGGACAAGCACCTATCTGAAATGTATTGATGTATGTATAAATGTAATGTATTGAGTCTGCGCTGAAGGCAGGCCCCCTGCTGGAATGTTTAGTAACATTCTGTTCTCCAATTGGTTAGCCCTCTGACAGCCAGTATATAAAGGCTGTCAGGCTGAGTTTGTGCATTCTGTTTTTTCTGGGGCAGCTCCTCAGTGCTGGGCTGTCAGATGTTGTATTAAACATTGTTCCCCCATACTTACTGATGCCTCCATCTATCATTCCAATTGGCTGGTTTTCACCAGTATAGGGTCTCCTGCTTGATCAGGGGGTTGGATTAGAAGCGCTCCAAGGTCCTGTCCTATTCTGCTTATGATTAGGTTGCCAGTAGTATTTTCCACTTGGGAGTGGGACAACTGGCACCAAGTATGGCTGGAAGCTTTGTTTATATGTATTTGTTAGATTGATATTCTGCTTTTAATACAGAAGTTCAAGACTGTAAATACCATTCCCTCCTCTCATTTTTCCCCACAGCAGCAAACTAGATTGGGCTGAAAGTCACTGGATGAGGTTCCATGGATGAGGTCAGACCAGGACGTGGGTTCCCTTGGTATCAGTTCAACACTTGAACTATCATACCATCCAGATTCTTTAGCCTTATGTCTTTCTGAAATCTAAGAGACCATTTTTTTCCTTCTTCACAAATTGCAGCATTTTTTTTAAAAAAATGTCATGACCCATATCATTTTTTCAGATGTAATGCTTAATATCAGCCCATTATATTTATTAAAATAGGAACTTGCAATTTTTAGTGTTAATTAGTTCCTTCATGTTTTCTCTATGGAACCATCAACATCACTTTCTAGACTTCACATTGCTTTTCCTCCAAAATTATTACATTATTGTTATATTGCTGTTTCTTTCAGCTGCTGCATATCTGTGTCTATTATACTTGTTTTGTTGTGTTCTGTATATCTATATCTATATTTATTTGCTATTTGCTTTTAATCCACACTGAGGGTTTTAGTGGATACCAATTCAATATTTATATGAAATACAATAATAAAGAGATTTCACATTTTCAATTAAAACTCCTTTTGTTATCTTGGGTTGCAGCTCCACCCTTTCTTGAGGAGAATTTCATTTAACAACAGTGCTGGAGACCTAGTATCTTTCAATGAGCAAGGTGAATTGGAAAGTGGATTTGATATTATCAACTGGATTACTTTTTCAAACAAATCATTCTCCAGAATAAAAGTAGGAAAGTTGAACCCACATGGCTTACCTAATAAACAATTATACATTAATGATGGGAAGATCCTCTGGCATAACAACTTCAATAAGGTAACATTTTATTATAGACTATTGAGCTGGGAAGGTAAAGAAAAGTTCCTTCTTTGGAAGAACATGTGTAAAATCTGGACTTTCCACATTTCCACACTCCACATTATAGTCAACAGAAAACATTATAGATCAGAGGTCTTCAAGCTCTGCTGGCTGGAGAATTCTGGGAGTTGAAGTCCACAGGTCTTCAAGCTGCCAAGTTTGAGGACCCCTGCTATAGATAGTAGATCTACCTATCTATGATAATTTAATATTTATTTCATGGAAAATATTAAAACGATGTATCATATGCATGTATCTGAATATAAATATATGGAATACTTTTAGTGGAGCCCACCATCCTGTGGGAATAATATGAGGAAGGAGAAATGTATGGAATAATTTACAATATATATGACAGGAATTTTCGTAGAAAATCTCTTTTACAGAAATCTGTGAAAAAAAATTTGTGGATGTGCATTTTCTTTATGGATTTTACAAACTATTTCAAGAATCAGAATAGAATGTTAGCTTAGTAAAGTGAATAGTAAGACTACTTTTTCAAGCTATCAAGATCAAGGTCCTAGAATTATGATCAAGGTCCTAGAATTTATGTCCTTAGTTTCACATAAGGATTTTTGTCTATGATGAGAAAACCCTTTTCAATGAGAAAAACCCTTTGAAAATACTTAGCTAAGTTTTTTCTTCCCTCTGTTTATTAACAGACACCACCGTTTTCAGTATGTAATGACCACTGCCATCCAGGTTCTGTTAGAAGAAAGAAAGATGGGAAACCATTCTGTTGCTATGACTGTGTTTCATGTTCCAAAGGGAAGATTTCTAACCAGAATGGTAGGTAATACAATACAGTGTGATGTTACAATGAATAAATTATATTTAGTCTTTTAATTAAATAAGGATGTACCTTGCATGAAATTCTAAGCCATGATGATATATGATTTGAGGGGTTTAATGTGATTTTCAAACCTGTTTTATATCAGGAATGAGATTGCCTATGGGAACAAATCTGTCCATTGATCTTCCCCACAACCCTGTAATGTTTTAAGTTATAATTTTTGAAAAATAAAACCAGGAATTACACTACAAAGGAAATATGTTTAGCCTGTAGCAACATCTACAGATTATTCTTTTGTCTAGCTTGGCATAATCTGATTGCAAATTATCTTCTGGACTAAGCGAAAATATTTTTTCTGATAAATTGTTCAGGGAAAGTAGTGTAGCATAATTACTATGAATCAACCAACTGTGGATTTTTAAAATTAAAATCTAAATCAAAACATAAGCATTGTTGTTTTGGATTTGTCCATGGAATTGTCCATTTACCCTTAAAAATAATTTCTAACCCATTTGCATTATATTTTTAACAGAAGCATGCTGGGATGGATAGAACACTATCCACTAATTGTATAATGTGGAATGCCTGCTTTCACCCATTTTGGGAGGAAATATGCAAAAGAAAAATATATGAATAAATTCAAATATAAATTTAAGAGAGAATAACAAGGTTAACTGAATATTAACAATCTGTATGAATTAAATAATTTTTAAAGTTGTCCAATACTGCAAATTTTAATAATTTATTATTATTGTTGTTGTTGTTATTTAAAGAAATGGACAAGATTCCTGCTAGATATTTGGAAAATTGGAGCTCCACCATACCTTTCCTTATCCTTATTAGGAATCAAAAAGAAAAGAAAAGAAAAAACACAAAACCTTGATAAAAGCACATATGTATTCAAGACACTGAGATGTTATTGGTTCATCTTTTTTTCAGACATGGACAACTGTATCCAGTGTCCAGATGATCAGTATACAAACAGTAACCAAGATGGATGTCTTCCCAAGAGTTTAAATTTCCTCCTTTATGATGAACCATTGAGCTTTGGTTTAGTTTTTATGACTGTTTTACTTTCTGCGATCACAACTTTGGTGCTGGGCATTTTCATTAAGTACCAGCATACGCCAATTGTCAAAGCCAATAACCGAGACCTGACTTACACTCTCCTCATCTCCCTCCTGCTCTGCTTCCTCTGTTCCTTCCTATTCATTGGCCAACCTCACACTATAATCTGTCTCTTCCGGCAAACCACATTTGGTGTTATCTTCTCTGTAGCTATTTCTTCTGTGCTGGCAAAAACCATCACTGTGGTTCTAGCATTCATGGCTACAAAGCCAGGATCCAGAATAAGGAGTTGGGTGGGGAAAAGACTGGCTACTTTTATGGTCCTATTCTGCTCTGTTTTTCAGTTACTCCTTTGTACTGTGTGGTTATGTACTGCTCCTCCCTTCTTAGACCTCGACATGCATTCCTTGACTAAGGAAATAGTGGTAGAATGTAATGAAGGGTCAGACTTTATGTTTTACTGTGTTCTGGGCTATCTGGGATTTCTGGCTCTAATCAGTTTCATTGTAGCTTTCTTTGCCAGAACGTTGCCTGATACTTTTAATGAAACGAAGTTCATTACATTCAGCATGTTAGTCTTTTGCAGTGTATGGATCACCTTTGTCCCAACTTACCTAAGCACCAAGGGAAAATACATGGTGGTTGTGGAGATCTTCTCCATCTTGACCTCCAGTGCTGGTTTGCTGGGTTGTATCTTTTTCCCCAAGTGTTATATAATTGCTCTAAAGCCTGAGCTAAATAGTAAAGAGCTAATAATGAGACACAAATAGAAATCTATTTGTGATTACTCATTCTTTAAAGAACATCAACAAGAGTATTCTACTGCAATCAACAGAGGTAATAGGTAATGTATGAAAAAATAGACTACTTTGCACATTTTGTATCTGTGCCCAAATCAATGAACTTTTCAAATCCGTCATATGCAAATATGGTGATAAATGTGTAATCATTTTTCAGAAGTCATAAGTTTAAGAATGCATTTAAATATTTGGGAAAATTGATACATAGGAATATCCAGTGTGGATCAACTCTGAATAAATACACATGTAAGAGAATGAATCCCAGTGTGATTATTTTCCAGATGTATGGACTTTAGTGTGGCGATTATGGAAACTTCTAGAAATCAGTCTGATATAATCTAGAACAGTGGCTCTCAGTCAGGGTCCTGAGGATATGTGAAGAGGGCCAGAGGTAAAAAACTTGACATGGGACACCCTGGCACATGCCAATAGGGCCAAAGAAAAGCAAAGAGCTTATACGGCAAATTTATTAGGAAAAAAAGTGATGATGAATCGTCTCAATATTCACTTCTTTGGATTATGCATAACAACTTGACATTGCTGTCGCTGTTACTGAACCCCTGAGGCTTTATAGATAATAAAGCACTTTCTGATTTTTAGCCTTGTAATCTGTATAGAATTTAAAGCCTGATGTTCTTCACTTCAGAGCTCTGGTGGCTCAACAGACTAGTACTCTGTTATTAACATCTGCTGCTTGCAATTACTGCAAGTTCGAGTCCCACCAGGCTCAAGGTCAACTCAGCCTTCCAT
>JANHZT010008001.1:10661-20820 GCA_032468215.1 Stegonotus admiraltiensis | reverse complement strand
AGATTTGAACTTGCAGTAATTGCAAGCAGCAGATGTTAATAACAGTGTTTTAGTCCACTGTACTACCACAGCTCGGTATTGATGTAAATTGATGTAATCCACTGTAAAATGTCCATGAATAAATTGATAACAGAGAGCTTGACTGATTGTTCTCCTTTCCCACCTATATCTTTCTAAATCAGTTTTTGAGAGTAAAAGATAATTAGAATTTTGGTGTACATTGATACAATAGGAAGAGCAGGAAAGAAATATTGGTTTTTCAAGTATCACTATCTATATTCCCATAAAACTGGTAATTACTTCCATTCCTATTTCTTAATGAACTATCTGCTATATGCACTGTACTGTATGAGTGATACAATGGAAATAAAATTTGAATGGAAATGAAAAAAAATCAAAAGTAAAACTTAAAAAAAAACACTTATATATAAAAGTCTCAGCCTTAGGCCTCTGTTTAAATGTAAAATTTCCAGAACAGTTTAACTTCTGGAAGGATGCAAGAATATAACGCCTGCCTGTATTAGCAATACATTAGAACATTGACAGCTTTTTGGTGCAGAAATCCTCATGATAGTGCCAGAATCATAATTCTAATTCAGTGGTGTCCACAGGAAAAAATAAAAAAAGCATGGTGATAGAAAAGGCATGAAATCAGTAGTGATTAATGCTACAAGTAACTGTGAAATATGAATGAAATAAAATTATTAATAGTCAATGTATATGATGATGGTGATCATGATGAAAGTCATGGTAATTCTGCATGCCATACAATCAAATAATACTTTTCTTGCATATATTAGTGGAGTTCACTTTCATCTCAAGCCTCCAAGTGGGCTTGAATAAAAATCATCCTTAGATAATGCAGGATCCTTACATTTCATTACTCCAACACCGTCCTTTACATATTGAACTACAAAGCTATAATCACATTTCTCAGCTTCCCACATATGCTATTTGAGAAGATTACTTTGTATACAAAGCTACTACTCCTTATTTGCCTTAGAGACATACTTCTACTATATTCATTTGACACTAGAAAGGTCTACTGCTGCTTGCCAGTAAAGAGAAATTGTACTTCCTCAGCATCCATATAAGTAGTCCTCAAATTATGATCAGTTGTTAGCAATCATTCAAAGTTATGATCTACTTTTGCGCAAATTATGACCCAATTTCAAAGTTCTGGTGGTTGAGGGCCCTCTATAATCATATGACTGAAATTCAGGTGCTCAACAACACAGCTGCATTTACAGACATTTGTGGTATCCCATAATCATTTTACCACATTTTACAAAAGTTTTATTGAAAGCCAGCACTTACTTCCAGTTTTTGGAAAACTGCACAATAGTGATCAATGAGTTCACTTAACAACTGCAGTGGTCACCTAACAATAACAATGATCACCTTGCAACAATGATTTTCACTTTATGACCATGGCATTTACTTTGTGAGCATGGTGTCCACTTAATAACTGCCACATTTTTTTTACTACCATAAAATTGGATTAGCCATATGTTTTACAACCATCATGATTTAACAACTGCAATAGACAGATTGTGCCATGATCAACTGGCTGTCTGTAGTGGAATTGGGATGGTTTTTGGTGTTTGATGAATGATAAATAAGAAATTAGTTGTAGGCTGGGAGAGATTCTAGAGGAAAGAAAAGAAGGAAGGAAGGAAAAGAGTAAACATAGAAGACTGAACATTTTGTTTGGTTTTTGCTTATTTAGATTTTGAAGACCAGATATGCTACCTCTATTCTAACTTGAAATGAAGGTATGATCTAGAGCTAAGAGTCTGATTATGCTTTCTATCTGATGGTGGCAGAATTATTTATTTATTTTTAAAATTTCTATGCTGCCCTTCTCCCGAAGGACTCGGGGCGGCTCACATACATAAAAACAAAACAACAATACAACAATCTAAAACCCCTACCAATTTAAAATCCCCTAATTAAAACCTCATAAAAATGATCAAGGAGCTTGCTGAAATAGCCAGGTCTTCAGGCCAGCACAGAAAGTGTGGAGATCGGGAGCCGTCCGGAGATCGGTGGGTAGTCCATTCCAAAGGGTCGGAATCATTATCATTGTGTTAGACTGATGGTATGCACTGATCAAGAAAGAACAGTGCTATGAATTGTGCACCATCCAAACATGAGAACTGGTTATGGTTACTGTATATTCTGATACCTTCTGTTTGGATATGAGAACCTGGACCATGCATACTCAGGATGATCTAATAAATTGAAGGGGAAAGACCAGCTTCATGTTCATATAGTCTGCAATGAAACTGACAGATCTGTGTGCTCCCACCCTAATTCCATCTGATGAAGGAAAAACTGATCAATGTGCCTTCCCCTAAAATCAAGACCAAGTGAACAGCTAACTGAACTTATATTTAATATCTAATTGGCACATCCTTCCAAAAGCTGAGTGGGTTTATGAGTGCATTGGCTCATGTATGATTTTTGAAAGTGACTGGAAATGTGAAATAATTTTTACCCATTTAGAAATAGCTGTTCTGTCCATTTACTTAATATACACATATAAATCTGTATTATATGTACCACATGGCTGAAAAAAATCTACATATAAAATCCATTTTGATCCCAATCTTAATTTTAGTCTTCTAAAATTAATTCTAAAGCAGATGCTAGGATTAAAATTTATCCATTTTGGAAATATAATATCGTATATAATGATAAATTTTAGAAACCTCAACTATTTATAAGATGTCCTTATGCTTAATTTTAATATTAGAATAAATTTAGTAAACAAAATCAGCAAAATAATGATTGAATACTCTCAGTTTCTCATTTGGAAATCTTCATTGACTCATTCATTCAGTTTCTGGGATGGGTAAAATTTGGGAAATGATATCCTTTGGAGATAGACCCAGATTTTTTTCCTGATGTCCACTGGGTTATTTATTATCTGCATTCAGATATAACTAAGTATTACTGTCCATGTATATACATTGTTGGAGCTGAATCATTCTTCTGGCCAAACTCTGAGATCTGGATTACCACAGAATATCAGAAAAGGTACATAAGTGTCATTTTCTAGAAATGATCTACTACAGTGTTTAAATTGAGATAAAATATTGAAAATCTATTATAATATTTTCACTCGATATGAATATATCTCCTTCCTCCTATTTTTCCCACAACAACAAAATAAAATATAATCCTATTTCACTTCAATTCTTGGTTGTAGAATTCAAATGATCAGAGATGGCACAATATAAATTTTGACTGTAATTAATTATGGAGAAGATAAATCCTGTTTCTACTCCTCTTTTTATCAAAAGACAAAATAACTGAAAATGTATTTAGATCTAACTCAAACTCTGTAATGACATTAAAGCAGTAATTCCAACACAAGAATGCAAAGTTTTGTAAAAATGGTAACTCTGTGTCATCTTTTAAAGTATGATTTCTATTAATATTGGAATTGAATAAAATGTAAAACTTCAGAAAACAGACCTGGAAACCATTGTATAATCTGAGGCCCTACCACCCTTGATCATCCTGTCTGATCTACTTTCTATAAAACCACATAACCATATATTAGTCTAAGTCTTCACTTAAATTGGGTTAATGAACTGCTAGTTCAGCTTGGCTTGTAATGAAGCCATCTGCATCATAAAGACTTCCCTTTATGAAGTTATGCTGATGTTATCCATCTTATTATCAGTTGTACAGCTAATACTGGTAAGTCTAAAAGTTTTGTAAGTGCAAATGGTCTAAAAGTTTTGAATATACACTAGTGAGTTATTTTTTTCCATTCCTTGTTTTTACTAAGAAACAAGGATAACAATTCATGGTTTTTTTAAATGGTAATTACTTAATGTAGCCCTAGGGAAACTGACACTGAAAAACAACTACAGCATAATTATAGATATAATAGAAATTCAGTAGAAATGCAAACAAAAGGAAATTCTAAGTGAGGCATGAAGGATAGTGTGATAAAAAGGAAAGTACTTAATATATTTTATAATAGTTTTGACATCTCTATTTAGAAGTAGGTCACAATGAATTCAATTGGATTTAATGCAAGGTAAGTACTGCGTGAGATTAACTTCATTCATACTTGATATAAAAGCATCAACTTGAATGATTCATTGTTAAAGAGCTAAAAAACTATCTTAATTTTCAGTGTTTATTTTTCCAAAATGTTACTTTTAATTTTCCTTTCAATATATTTTTAATGTAACCTCAGTGGAAAGAGCTCAAAGTAAGCAAAAAAAGTCTTCATTTCAGAAGCTTACTCAAGTGAACAAGATTTTCACTAATTACTCCATGGAAGGGCAGAAAGAAATAACATTATCTCAGACAATTGAAAGCAAAAAGATTGACTGCTTTCAGTTTGTATAATCAATCTACTTTCTTTCAGAGGAAACAAAATAGAAGTTTGCAATGTAAAATACAGAAAATAAAGTATTCCTAAATCTATTTTTGATTTAGAAAAATCTGTACAGGTTACAGTCATTAAATAAAGATGGCACAGCACAGTAGACTTCAACCTTTTTGATCTTGAATTGATCTTTAACTCAAATATGCATACGAGAACCTACTTCTTACTATTTCATCCTTCAATATGAGGGTGAAATGTTTATTATAATGTGTTAGATAAAGTCCAGATCACAACTTAGTAATGTGCTGTCAAACCGTGAGTTGTAAACTAATCTATCAATGATAGGTAATGACAAGTAGAAAGGGTGTTATAAGGATATACTGAGTAGAATTCCATTTATGGAAAAGGGATCAGAAAGGAAGATCTAAGTGCATTTGGACAGCATTTGAAAAAAGCTGATTATCAATTAGTAGTATCTGCTTCTTCCATTTTTAGAGCTACCAGCAGACAAAAACCACAGTGAGTGAAACAGCATCAAGCAAATCTGCACACCAAGGCAAGAAGAAATTGAGGAAGAGTTATTTCAAGTATTACTTAATCACAACAAACCAATAATTTAACCCTGAGCTACATACACTCTCCACTATTATGTTTAAGAATTCATTAATTAAGATGCTGGATCTGCAAAAGAAATTGCTTAACGCATTGTAAGCCGCCCTGAGTCTCCGGAGAAGGGTGGCATACAAAGCAAAGCAAAGCAAAGCAAAAGCAAAAGCAAAAGCAAAAGCAAAAGCAAAAGCAAAAGCAAAAGCAAAAGCAAAAGCAAAAGCAAAAGCAAAGCAAATTCAGATCTTGGAATCAACACAAACTGATTATATACTTTGTGCAATTGTGTCCCTTTCTAATGCAAAATGTTTGCACTGCACATGCTTCTTTTATTAAGGAAACATTGGGGTTCTTGTTCTGGATGGTAATTTCTTTCTTTTCTACATCTGCTTTTCAATGGGGATTCAGTGGAACAATTCCCACTGTAGCCCTCTATGGCTCTGGGGCAGTGGTGGGATTCAAGTAATTTAACAACTGGTTCTCTGCCGCAATGTTTTCTTCCAAAAACCAGTTTGCCAAACTGCTCAGAAAGTTAACAACCGGTTCTCCCGAAGTGGTGCGAACTGGCTGAATCCCACCACTGCTCTGGAGCCAATTTTCAAGATGCATAATGATCATTCTAGCCATTGCCATACTGGAAATGACTTTTGTCTCTCATATTATTTCTTGTTGCATTTGTTCTAATCTGCTTCTGTTGGTTTTCAAAAGAAACCTAACATTTTCAAACATCTTTTATGTTTGTGATTACACTATAAGGTAGCCTACACTTTGATCCTGGCGTCCCTTATTGAAACCATTACAAGTAGCTCCTTCTAAAGTCTTTTCCTCTATCCCAGAGCTGCTTCAAAAAGTTACCAGGGAATATAATGTTTAATGGAACAGAAGTATACCATGAAATGCAGGTGGAATTGTTGTATTTTTTTCCTTATCTGATACAGTGCTTTTCAGAATAGCCTTAGGTTTTCAAGCCCTGAGATCTGGGTCATAAGGGGAGGTGGATCCCATTTACCTGATCCAAACTCTTATCATGGTAACTTTTCATAAGAAATTATAAGAAATTATAAGATTGTCCAGAGCACCTGAAGGCAGGACAAAAGCAATGGATGGAAACTAATCAAATAGAGAACCAACCTAGAACTAAGGAGAAATTTCGTGACAATTAAAACATTTAGTCAGTGGAACAATTTGCCTCCAGAAGCTGTGAGTGCTCCAATATTGGAGATTTTTAAGAAGAGACTGGACAACCATTTGCCTGAAATGAATATAGGTTTCTTACTTGAGCAGGGATTGGACTAGCAGATCTTGGAAGTCCCTTATAACTCTGTTATTCTGTTCTACTTATATAATAAAGCAAAAGAGGGAAAATGGTTCCAGCTCTGTTTTCTGTTTCTGAAACTTTCTAGAATTACTGTATGACACTAAGATGTTGAGAAGACTGTGTCTTTATATAATTAAAGATTAAATATTCCATATCCCCCTGCCTCACATTTAGGTTCCTGAAGAATCTGCCAGCAGTTTCTCACTTTTAAGAGGTAAGAATGATGGACGTTTATGGGCACTGCTTTTCGGTTGCTGTACCTGCTCTTTGGAATATCCTTCTCCCCGATATTCAATTAGCTCAGCCTCTATTAGCTTTTTAGACATTACTGAAAATAGAGTTATCTAGGAAAGCTTTTCAAGAGTGCATGGGTTGCAAATTTACAAATAAACAAAACAAATATAAGTACTAAAACAAATTTTAATGTAAAGCTCTTGGAGTCATTGAATCAGTTGTGTCATACCCACAAAAAAGATAAATGGAAAGAAATTTAAATTAAAAGGTTCTCAATCCTTTCATCGTATTATTTAGGGTTTACTGGCTTCTGTTAGTAACTGTGAATTGTTCATCAAGAACAGGAACAATATTTAAAGTACAACATTCTTGGGGGAAAGAAACCCACAAAGCAGGAGTTTTTAAGGAGGTTCTAGTGCAGATTGGCCAGTGGCCTGCCAGCTCACTACAGCTGACTTTTTATCCTGATCTAGATCTGCTGCCTATATGTGAAGCTGCCCTGATGACAAGAAGCAATGCACAAAACTGATTTATAAATTAACTATTATTTGACACAGTCTTTTTTTTTCCACTGTCACTTTTGGGGGTACCAGCATTGGTTGGTAAAACAGCTGAGGACTCTTCAAGCCCAAGAAACTGAAATAATCTGATAAAAGATGGACATCAGACTGACAGAAAATCAGAACCAAACAGGTTTCACAGAATTTCTCTTAATGGGTTTCTCTACTGACCCAAACAACCAGACTCCTCTCTTTATCATAGGTCTGTTACTCTATTTGCTTACTTTAACTGGTAATCTAATCATCATTACATTGATTAGGATAGATCAGCATCTCCAAACTCCAATGTACTTCCTCCTTGGCAATCTCTCTCTTGTTGAGATCTGCTACATTTCCACTACTCTTCCCAAAATGCTGTGGGATCTCTTGTTAGGGGACAAAACCATCTCCTACATAGGTTGTGCACTACAATTGTATTTCTTTGGTGCATTAGGGGCCACAGAATGTGTCCTTCTTTCAGCCATGGCATATGATCGTTATGTAGCTATCTGCCACCCCTTGCACTACACTATTCTAGTCAACCAAACAATACGTCTACGTTTGCTGGCAGCCTCCTGGAGTATTGGCCTCTTGAATTCCACTATTACTGTAGCCATGGTCTTTTCACTACATTTCTGCCATTCCAATAAAATCAAACACTTTTTTTGTGACATTCCTCCCTTACTACGCTTATCTTGCTCTGATATCTTCATCAGTCAGATGGTGACTTTCACCTTGTCTGGGGGCATTATGATTGTGTCATTCAGCCTGATCCTTCTTTCCTATATATTCATTGTCTCCTCTGTCCTCAAAATTCGCACTGCTCGTGGTCGGATCAAATCCTTTTCCACCTGTGGATCACATCTCACTGTGGTAAGCATATTTTATGGCACCATCATCTACACCTATATACGTCCTTCCTCTGCTCACTCTATAGAAGATGACCCCCTCATTTCAGTACTATATGCCATTATTACACCACTGCTTAACCCCCTGATTTATAGCTTACGAAACAAGGAAATGCAGGGGGCTCTTTGGAAAGCTCTTGGAAAGAGCAAATTATAGTTGGAAGTTTTTATAGCTGAATCAAGTCTCATACAAAATCATTAAATAGTTTATGTAAAGAAAAATCATGTTTTACCTTTAATTATTTTGTAATAATGCAGTTTAATAAAAGAAAATAACTTCACAATAGGTGCCATATGGTTTTTATTGTTACACCTAATGGGAGTGACATTTGCCTTTTCCAACTATTTCCATCTCTTTTGCAGATTCTCCTGCCCCACACACACACACACACACACACACACAATCTTGGTGGAATTTATGGTATATGATAGTATGTAGTCTATATTCATCTTGCATTTCTACTGGAATATTGAATTTTCATCTGTGTGTGTGTGTGTGTGTGTGTGTGCATATGTATGTGTGTGTGTGTGTGTATATATGTATGTATATGATGCTGCGTGAACATCAAGAACCCAACTAATGAATGTTATATTTTTTATATCATCGCTTTGGGAGTGAAGCACTTTGCTATTGTGCATTGCTAAATTTCCAAGATCTGACATTGTTCCCTATTTATTAGAATTTTTGATCTCGTCCCCATCCAGGCCATACAAACCAACGACAACACAGTGAAATTTGATGCTGTTTTCTTATTCTGACACATGAACAAATGATCTGAAAGTGCCCCAACTGGACTGAATATTGGTTATTTGCCCCAATCCAAGTTGGTATGCTACTGAGCTGGTATGTATGAGTTAGCAAATGAAATGAAAACAAAATGTAGAGAATAGGTTCAAGCATGGGCTTTTGATCTACCTGTGATTTCAGTAGACAGATGAGACAAGGGAGGAGAGAAGATCTGGTAACTAGCAAGGGCTGTTGTGGAGCAAAATGGAGTTAGCATTTTGACTGGTCAAACCTTGCATGCAGGGGCTTGGGCTTAAAGCCCTGAGAGAAAGCTTCTTTCCTCAGTTGCTAAGGGACATGCTGCTGGTTTAAGCTGTAAAAGCAGAAAGTAAGAAATAGATAAAAGACAAAGAAAGGTTGCCATATTTTTTTCCCCCAAGCTGAGTCAAGTAAATGTCTTTGGACTGATTGTGGGAATTTGGTGGCTGGGAAGAGATATCATTGTGGATGTGCTAGCAATTGCATAAGAGCACCAACCTGCCTACCGTCCCTGTCCTAATGTTCCCTTTAATTGTATTCATTTTATGTATTCAATCCATGCTTATACTTATATATATATTATCTGATATGTACTCAACAAAATAAAAAATAAAATAAAAATAAAAATATGGAAGTGCACATTCCTGATGCCAGTGGGAGAAGAGGATGAAGACATCAGCTTCAGGCTTTTCCAGAAATAGAAACATGCCCCTATTCTAGAAATAGGGGTATGTTTTACCCCAAACCCAAAGCATACATGCATAGAGGGAGGCAGTTCCCTGCAGACTGAGGCATGAGGCCTTCAGGGAAGACATACACTGGATAGTACTTAGCAGGAGACACAGGGGAAGATACATCACACCACATCTGCCCAGAGGGGCAGCTGAGGGACAGGTCTAAAAAGAGTTGAAGATAGGTTTTTGGCACACACAAAGAAACCTTAGCAAATACCTTCCTATTACTCCCTTGGTAAAAAGCACAGATGGAAAAAGAAGGGGAAAGAGAGGATAACAGGTGGTTGCCAACAAATAGCCGTGGGAAAGGACGAAAGTTAGACAGGAAAGTTGGACATTTTGCTGTAAGCAGTTCTGCTTTTTCACCAATTCCCATAAATATAGCTGTGCATAGTAAAAAGAAAGGGAGTGCCTCTACTATCTCATTCAAGCAATTATTCTACAGTACTGAACATATGCATGTATCACAGCTATAAAAGACAATGATGTCTGTGACATTTATCTATTTTGGAAAGAAAGACAACATTTGAAACTATTTGAAAAAAGTCTCAGTTTTCGGACTGAGTGTTAGGTTTTCATACTAGCAGTATTATAGTATGGATATGGATGCCACTACTGTGGCAATTTAGGATAGGATAGGATAGGATAGGATAGGATAGGATAGGATAGGATAGGATAGGATAGGATAGGATAGGATAGG
>JANHZT010008001.1:0-10561 GCA_032468215.1 Stegonotus admiraltiensis | reverse complement strand
CCTACTAAGCAGGTATATACAAAAGTATGAAGGCTATTGCTTAACACATTGTAAGCCGCCCTGAGTCTCTGGAGAAGATGAAAAATCAAACCAATAAATAAATAAATAAATAAAGCATAAAAACAGATAACAACCCTGTTCCCAGCTCTTCAAAAAGCATGACCCATGTTCTCCAAACTGTATCCTAAACTGAAGCCAGACTGAAATAGGTACTGCTAAATCACTTTCTCCAAGAATCTCTGCAATGATTCTCCATGTCCTGTCCCAGACCAAACATGCACAAACACATGGGAAGCTGTATTGGCAATTGGTGAAGTAAGGGCTCAAGTGGCAAAGTATGTGTGAGCACCTAAACACACAAGAAAATGTCCAGAGGTTTCTCTTTTAAGAGTTCCAAATCTAAAGAGTAGACACAAGAGTACTTAAACTGAACTCCGAGGATCTAACATTACAGGAGCTACATTAGTTGTCTCAGGTCCAAACCAAAGCCAAAATAATTCACTGACAGATCTGTAAAAATTATCCTTTGCCAGTAATGAAAAATTGGTGTGAGCATAAAGTTGTGTGGTAAGTAATAAAAAATGAGCAGGTTAGATATTGTGAGATTTCTAAATAAAAACTGACAGCATCTTAATTCATAGCACACCAATATTCAAAGATTATGTCATATACCAGCAATGGCAATCCCACAGTTATAAGCCCGTTATCATACCAAAAATTCTTGGATGGCCCTTTGACTCTTGGCATTGACAAAATTGGCTGCTCTAGAACATGCTTCATGCACATCTTCTCACTTAATCCATATGTGAACATGGATAGTGCAAGCTACTAATTGCTAATTACATTAATGATATTGTTAATATTTTGTGTAATTTTGACAGTGTGGTTCTTTGCTATGTAATTAATTCTTGAGGAAAATGTATACTAAATATACATTCAGCCTTTCATACTGATGATACATCTGTACATCTGCATGCAACAAAAGTTGGACATTGTTTTATCCAATACTGCACCTATGCTTCTGAGTCAAAGTAGTATGCAGCAGGAGACACAAATTCTATGAAGAAAAGCAGCAAGTGAAATGTAGACTGAAAATTTAATAGAAAGGTATATCCTGTTTTCTGCAAATTGTCATTTAATTAAATCTGTATGGCTCGACTATTTGTTAGCCTCAATTCTTAATGCTAACATTGGAAAGCGAATGTAAAGAAATGATAACATAACACCATACTTTAATATGTTATTTAGATGGTGTAAAGAAAATAAAGGATTATTTTCAGAAATATAGACTTGAATTAAGAAATATGACAAATCAAAATAATAAGAATCTATTTCAGGGAGTGAATGGGATTTTACATGCATCCTAAGAAATAAAACAAATGTCTGTTTTAAATGGTCATATCTCTCCCTCATTCTGATACTGGAAAATAAAATGTATTTATACATTGTAGAAATGTAGATCTGCTCCCTAATAGGTGAATTAATATCACTGGCATTATTTTTATGTTCATCTGCACTTAAGGGACAAAGTATGATGGAATTTCTGAAATTGTTTCTTCATTTTATACTTCTAAAACACTCATTCCTGTAACCTCAAATCACAATACTGTGCACTATAGGGCAAAATATTTTCAGCCAAGTTAGGCTATCCACAGTCTATGACTCCCATTGAACTGAAATTTGACAAATGTTATAAACCATTTTGCAGACATAATGCAAAATGTTGTAAACCCTCTTGATGTTTGATTGTGCTATATAGTTCAATATGGGCTATTTTTAAGGCAGAAATGTCTTTTAATTTTTAAGAACATTTTCAGCGAAGGCAGTACTTAGAAGCTCTGCCATTGTTGAGCACAATGAAGAATTTGGTAAAGAAACTATGCCTCCCTGGAAAAGTGGCAACCAATTCCATGGGTCAGCCAAGGAGAAGGTTTCACCATGGCTATCCTAAGGGATGTGAGGGGAGGAGAAATGGTGCAAGCCTATACATTGAAAATGTTTCAAAAGGGTATAGTTGTCTAGTTGTTGATAAATGTTTGAGTCATATTACTCAAAGTGATCCTTAAAAAGTCATGCCTAGCATATTATATGTCCATCTAATTTTTAATTAAAAATTAGGTGAAAATTATTTGGGTATATTTGATAGGACAATTTTAATTTCTTTAGGAAAATAGAGAGATGGAGAATTATGCCTGTGAAAAAATTAAAGAAACATATCTAGACAAACACTTATCAATGAGTAATTTGGCAAACAATGACCTTTTTAAACACACCATTAAGGCAGCACATTTTATACTACAACAAAATAATATAATAAACTGTGAGAAATATATGAGTGGCCACCAAGAATTGGAAAGGCATATTTAAGAATGGAAGTAGTGATTTTGCACACATATATAGTTTTCTCTAATATTATTTTTCATATTATCTGCTTCCTTACAGTTATTTCATAATTTAAACATGGAGAATCAAACCATTGTGTCTTATTTTCTGCTCATGGAATTCTCAAATAAACGTGATCTGCAACTCCTACATTTCTTCTTATTCTTCATATTATACCTGGCAACGGCAATAGCTAATTTTCTCATCATCACTGCGGTAGCTTTCGACCATCGCCTGCACAGCCCTATGTACTTCTTTCTAACGAACTTGGCTATACAGGACTTGGGTATTGTTTCAGTCATTGTCCCCAAATCCATGATAAATTCTCTCATGGACACCAGACAAATTTCTTTCTTTGATTGTGTTGCTCAAATCTTTTTCTTTTTCTCCTTTGAAGCTTTTGATTTCTCCCTCCTGACACTCATGGCATATGATCGGTATGTTGCCATTTGCCATCCCCTGCACTATGAGATGGTAATGAATTGGAAAGTCTGCACCAAAATAATTATTTTGGTTGGGGTTACAGGTCTTCTCTACGGAATGTTGCACACCACTGGAACTTTTTCCACCCCTTTCTGTTCTAATGTTATCAACCAGTTTTTCTGTGAACTTCCATACTTGTTAAAGCTATCCTGCTTTGATTTCAATCTAGTTGAATTTGGATTCCTGATTATTAGTATCATTGCAGAATTTGGTTGCTCCATTTTTATTATTGTCTCCTATATCATGATCTTCAAAGCAGTGTTCAGAATCCCTTCTGTGAAAGGCAGGCGGAAGGCCTTTTCAACTTGTGTTCCCCATCTTATAATTGTTTGTATCTTTTGGATAACTTCATGCTTGGCCTACCTGAGATCACCTTCTAACATCCCAAGTTACTTAGATTTAACATTCACCATCCCATATTCCTTACTTCCACCCCTGTTCAATCCTATCATCTATAGCATGAGAAATGAGAAAATCAAATCTGTCCTGTCTAAACTGTGGAAAGTCTGAACGTTTCTTTTACCTGTGTTTTTCATTTGATTCTTTGCATGGAACTGTCTGTGTCATTTGCTCTCAGTTTTATCAGGAAGAAAGAGCAATTGTAAAGTGAAACTCAGCTGAGATACAGATAGAGCTTATCATGTCCTTTCAGATCAATGGTCCAGGTCAGCACTGGAGAAGTGGTAAACTATAATTCCATACTCTGAGTCATTGCCATTTCAATCAAGGAGCGGCCAGGAGAGGAATATGAAAGATTTGTCCAATTAATTATTTTACCATTGAAATATATATTTACTGTACTGTATACTATATAAAGACTCAGTTTAAAAGGGCAGATGGGTAGTTTAAAAGTTTAGGCAGATGGACCTGCCTAAACTTCCTTTAATAATGTTATTAATTTGGCCCAGTTTAATTCTGATGTAAGTGTTGTTAAAATTTCTACAGAACTTAAAATAAAGAGTAATGTATTTAAATTTATTTCTGAACAGTTCATTCCATTTAAGTACCTCTCTGGCCTTGATATCATTGCTGTGTCCCAGCTGGGTTGGCAAATAAATTACATGAATCTTTTCTAGCCAGACCGGGTGACAGCTCTGAGAAAGATTAAAATAAGATGCCTGATTACTTCAGGTTACCCTATTTAGACTTGCATCACTCCAACACCCTCTAGAATATATGTATCTTATGTTCCAATACACAACTATACACAAATATTAATTTGTATCTGCATGCTACTACTGCCTAAGTGCCCTAGACTACTTTGCCTTTGAGAGTTCGTGGAAGCAACATAGTGGAGAGCTGGCCGTTGGTTAAATTGGGGCATGACGATAAAGAGGTGTCATGGCTCAATAGATAGGAGATTAGAACAGAGGATTAGATTATTTGCAGAATAAACAGAATAAACATTCCAAACAGTGACAGTTGGCTGCAGCAACAGTCCAAAGAGTGAAAGTTGACTGCAGCCTATATAAGGGACTTTGCTATCTCTGTCTTCTTTGCTGGAAAGGATGTCTGGCTCTGAATGGATCTCCATGTATGTATTTCACTCTTGAATCTTAGTCCCTTGTACTGGCTTACAATCTTGATCCAATTCTTGAACTTTGGACCAGCTTTAGACAATTATTTTGCACACTCTTTTAAAAAACATAGTTCACAGGAAATATTTTGTTTTGTTTGACATTCCTTGTTATGTTGCTAACTCTGTTACTTGGAAACAAAATTGATAGTCTCTCAATAAACAATGTCTGTATGAGAGAATGAAACCTGAAGCAGACAATAGATGAGAAATTCCCTAATTTCTTATTTTATTTATCAAATTTTCTATTTCACTGCAGTCAAAAAGACTGTTATTACACAATATATAAAGCTGATTAATCACTCACAAAATATAATTCCCTAAAGAAAACAAAAGCACATACCTAAAAAGTATATGTAATTAAAACAAAAGTTAAAGATGATATAAAATGCAAACAAGTAGGCCATTCTCTCAATCTTGATTCCATCTGGTTCTTTATAAAAAGCAAATTGCATAACATAGCAGGCTATTTTCTGCCCATATTTCCCATGTTAATGAAACCAATATTTTATCTTCTGATTCACTGATTGGTGGTCATGTCCTCCTGCTCTGATGGTCAAGTATGTCTTCTAACTACATGCCTCAGTATGCTAGATGCCAATTAGGCAACAAAGACAAGGAAGATCCTTTAAATTATGATTTATTTAAAAGTTTCAATTCAATTCAATTTTGAGGAAGGAATCTGGAACAAAGACATGCATTTACTTTTATAGCTTGCATAACAAAGAAACTTCAAAGCAAAAGTTGATTGGCTTAGGAAAAAATCATCTATCCAATCACACAATGAAAAATTAATCATCCAATAATACGTAAGCATAAGAGCTGAAAAGAGCATTATATTCTGAATAAAAGTAAAAGAAACATTTGCAAGAGAAAAACCTAAAGATATATTCTCAGCTCTATCCCAGCGCTGGGGTCAAATGCTTTGTTTATAGAGGATTGGGAACAGTTGGAAACAAAAGTATTTTATTTATAATATTTTAAGAACTGTGGTTTCTAAAAGAAAGGCCTTTTAAGTTCTTTTTGCTAGGTTAGGCTTATGGCCAACTAATTACATATATTTAAAAGAGAGACGGGGGGAAAAAACAAGGCAGATTAAAATACAAGAAAAACTATCTTAGTTAGCCAGTACAACAATACTACAAAACCCACATTGCAAGTATTACAAAGTCTATTCTATATGACTGAGAGAAGTATGTGTTATTCCTGTAAAAGCAAAACTAGAGTGGGGCCATGTTTGTCTTTTATATGACCTAAAAACACCAGATGTGAGCCAGTTGTGAAATACAGGATTTTTTGGCAAATAACAGAGGGGAATAACAGCCATAAATTGATTAAGAATATTCCATGTCAGGTCAAGTCGACACTGGCAGGAAGAGGGCTGTCATATTGAGATTGATAATGTTGGTATGACCATGATTATCAGGGGATGTTCAAATCCAGGAAAACAGTTGTTATTTAGCCAAAACACTTATCTTGTGCAAGTAATATTATCTTATGTAAGTAATTAAGGGGTGGTATAAAGGAAGGGATTTTTCTATACAAAAACTGTATTTAAACTTGTAATTAACAGTAATCTGTATTGCTTTGTGTCTCAAATGGGCACAAGGAAGTCCTTTTGCAAAAGGTACAATAAACAGCCTTTGTATTGTTCATGGAGTCTCCTAAGTCATTCATCTGGGAATTTTAAATCTCACAGTGACCTTCAACTTCCAGACTATACTCTGAATTTGCCTGGATGCTTGAATACATTTATTATTATTAAGCAAGCCTGAAATGCAGATTGCAAAAACAGCTCTTTTTTTATGCAAAGATACACCTTGATGCTAAAAGTAGTCTGCCAGGGTATCAGTGCCAGTTATGTCAGTGTGATAAAGGGCTGAGGTATAGTAGAAGTCATATACCAGTAGTAATATTATCAGAACCATAAAGTCTTCATAGATCGTTCAGGAGTTAATCAAAACAATAGCTGTACCGTTTTTCATGACTGATCTGGTCTCTCTGCTTTTGTTGATTACCCTATGTACTATTTTCCCTAAATATTAATCATTCATATTGCTTAGTTCCTAATTATATTACCACAATGTCTTCAGGATTGGGATAAACTATCACCAGTCAAAACAATTTATTTACCACATTTCAAGATTTCAACAGAATTAGTGATTGTAAGAGGCCCAATATTATAAACCATTTATTTTGACGAAGGCACCAAATCAAAATGTATAACATATTAACGAACAATATATATTTGATGGCACATGCCTAGTCAGCTATCCTAATTTGATTGAAATTTCTCAAATATGGTGCAGAACAAATCGGTATAACAAAAGGAAATTATCATTTTTTATTAAATAATCACCAACCAAACAACTTCCAAAAGGCAATTTTGATATCTTTGTTCCTCATGCTGTAGATTATTGGATTCATTAGTGAAGGCACAACAGTATATAGTGCAGTAAATACTTGGTTCATTCCAGATGAAGAATTAGTTGGCAATATCAGATGAGCAACAATAGAACTGCTAACTAATAGGGAAACAACAACAAGGTGGGGAATGCAAGTGGAGAAGGCCTTTTCCCTTCTCTCAATTGAGGGCATTTTCAGCACGGTGGTAAAAATCTGCACATAGGTCAAGATGATGAATGAGAGGCAGCCCACACCTAAGCATGAGCTAATGGCAAGAACCCAGATTTCATTCAGATAAGAACCAGGACAAAAAAGCTTGATTAATTGTGGAACTTCACAGAAGAACTGATTGATGATGTTGGAGCAGAAAGGCATTGAAAAAATATTCCCTGTGTATAGAGCTGCATGAAGAAATCCAACCAGCCATGCCCAACCAGCCATTTGTAGGCAAGTGGACCACTTCATTATGGATGCAAAGTGCAAGGGATGACAGATGGCAATGTATCTGTCATAAGACATGACAGTGAGAAGGAATAAATTTGATGAGAAGAAAAAGAAATAAAAAAACAATTGTGTCACACATTCAGAATATGATATCCATTTGGAGTTCATAAAGGTATTAACTATAGATTTGGGTATAATAGAAGATGTCCCACCAAGGTCACCAATAGATAAATTGATTAGAAAGAAATACATTGGTGTGTGCAGAAAATGATTGAACAGAATCAGCAAAATAATCAAAAGATTTCCAACCAGTATGAAAAGATACATTAACAAGAAGACATTACTGTGTATTACTTGATTTCCAGAAAATCCAACGAGCATAAAATCCAATATGCTTGTAGTGCTGGACATGACATTATGCCATTTCCTGTAGGAAGATGAAATATAAATTACATACAGATTTACATACAGATTTCTTTCACATTGAAAAAGTACTTTTTATCCTAAGAGTAGCAACGCTTTTATAGTTGTGTATCAGCTTTTTGTTCTCCCTGTATTTTCTGATATGCTTACTATAAGTGATTTGGAGAGACATAGCTATCAGAAACAGCTTTTACCAAAGTGAAATTTATATTATCATAATTTTCATACAATTTAAAATTTTAATAATAAAAATAAATATAATTTATAATAATCATACAACATAATTATATGAACCGACACTATTATTACCCTTTATTTCTCTACTATGTGTGAAAATATTTTTTCATTCCATCTCCAATCTTGCCTTTCCTAGGGAGGATTCCTTGAGACAGCAGATTTATACTGCAAGTGCCACCTTCACAAATTTTAACTATGCAAATTTCACCAATCCTCTGCCCTAGTAAAAGCTGTCCAGTTTTGCCAATGAACTGGTTGAGATGCAGGATCTCAAATACACATTGAAAGTCATATGTTTTAAACTGTTCATAAGTGGGTATTTGTGCATAAGAGATGCTGATTAAAAAAAACAATAATTTTAAAAACATTCAAAGCAGTAGAATGAAAAAGATTTAAAGAAAAAATAAAGTTTGAAATGAAATACTGATATATTTATTTTCTCTAAGCTGAATCAAATTGATACACAGGCTGACAAATTTATACTTTTCTTGCATGGTATGTTTTTCTTTAAATGCTTACATTCAGCATTTACATTCAAAGAAATTACCTGGAATCTTCCATTTCCTTTTCTTCGTCTCTTCAGACTTTGTGATTCTTTCTGATCTCATACAACCTGTCCTATTATTTGCAAGTTCAGACTCCACAATTGGGATTCCTTAACTGTTATTATACTTAGGAAACTGGTTTTGATCATAAATGAAAGATATCCAGAGATTTTCCCTCATTTCTCCAAGCACCTCAATATTAATAGACCACAATTAAAACCAAACGGGGGTGGGGAGGGTTGAGTTTTCTAACTGTAATACATGATCTTTAGAATTTGTACTCTAAGATTACTTTTCATGTCTATATCAGAATTGGTTTGACAATGTATGACACTCAGTAAATAAACACATATGATGATGCAAACTTCAAGGGACCCATTTAGAAATCCTCAACCTTCAGAAATCAATCCTATGTGGAATATTCAGGCAATGCTAAAAACATCTATGCACATGAGAATAGTTGTGCAAAGTTTTGATGGAGGCTGACATAATTCTTCAATTTCATCACCAAGCATATTGTGTTTCTTTACATTATTAGAAAAATGTACAGATGGCTAGAACCTCGTTGACAGTTGTCATCAATTAGCACTGAGCATATTTTTTATATTTTCAATGCCTATTACAGTTTTACAAGACATTAGCACTAGAATCAACATCATGTAACAGAAAAACAGAGAAGGAAGACCTTTGGAGGTCTTCTACTCCAACCATCTACTCTTACAGAACCTTATACCATTCCAGACAAATGACTTTCCAATCTCTTCTTAAAAACCTCCAATGATCAATAATTTGTTGTTTTTTAAAAGGTACCCATTGTTATCCTCATTATTTTCATTATAAATCCTTAAGATTCTTTTTTCAGTATCATAATAATGTTTAGGGGAAAACCATAAATTATAAATATTTGTATTTGTAATACAGAGAACTGGGCAAATATGCACTTGAATATTGATCATACGACTGCAGGAAAGCTACAATGGTTGTAAATGTAAGAACTGATTATAAGATTAAAACCAGGGGTGAAATGCTCCCAGTTCGGACTGGCTCAGGTGAGTAGGTAGTGGAGATTGAGGCTAGTTCACCAAACTGGGAGCAATGGCCACGCCCCCGAACTGATCCACGGCCCGCAGTCCTGCCATGCTTGCCAGCCTTCCATGCTGCCTTCCTGGCATCCCGGTGGCCAGCTTGTGAAGGCAGGCAAGCAGAAGTTCACGTGGAAGGCAGGCAAGCATGGCAGGGCTGTGGGGAAGGAGCTAGCAGCTTACTGCCCCCCCCCACTCAAGCAATGGCTTCCCGACAAGCTATGCATCCATAGCAATGGGGTTGTTTTGTTTGCTGCGGTGGTGCTTTGGGAGGGCAGGTGGACATATTCATTATAGTTGTCAGCTGCAGATGTCTGCCTGCCCTCCTGAAGTACCACCTTGATGAATAAAACAACCCCATTGCACTGTGCCTCCTTCTGCAGCCAAATGCGCCCAGCCATCCGTGCCCTTTCCTCAAATGGGCTGTGCATGGGGCACTTGGAGAGCTAGCAAGCAAGAGAGCTCTCCAACCTCTGTGTGTGTGTGTGTGTGTGTGTGTGTGTGTGTGTCTGTGTCTGTGTCTGTGTCTGTGTCTGTGTCTGTGTGTGTGAGGGAGCGATCTGAAGCCAAGGCACCCAAACTTCTGGCAGTGGTGGGGAAGCTTCTGAGCAGCCAGCTCCACCTGACCTACTCCCTGAGTCTTGCCGTTCTCCTGCCCCCCCCCCAGCTCAAGCAGCGGCAGGCTCTGCGGGACAACAGGACCTCTCATTTTTCTCACAGCATGGCATACGCTTGCTAACTCTGCTTGTCTGCTTGCAAGCAATGATCTTTTTTCGGGATGCTGGTGCAGGCACCATGGATGCATAGCTTGTTGGGGCTGAGCAGGGAAGCCACTGCTTGAGCTGGTGGGGGGCAGGAGAGCAGCGAGACTCAGGGAGTAAGTCAGGTGGAGCTGGCTGCTCAGAAGCTGCCCCGCCACTGCCAGAAGTTTGGGTGCCTCGGCTTCAGGTCACTCCCTCACTCACTCCCTCTCTCGCAGACAC
>JANHZT010007999.1:14211-26028 GCA_032468215.1 Stegonotus admiraltiensis | reverse complement strand
AGGGGGAGAGAGGGAGATTTATACCCTCTCTTGGGCCCCACCTTAGAGCTTCCTGTTCCTGTGTAAAGGCAGGTATCCTGATTGGTTGTCAGATTTGCATGGGACCATGCAGGGTAACTTTGTAGGCTGTCTTGAGTCCCAGGCTTGGTTAAACTTGCTGGGTGATGATGTAATGAAGAGGGTTGTGTTCTGAAAGGGTGTTGGGCAATACCTATTAAGGCTTAATGGCTTTGTCCTGGTTTGGATCTTGAGTGAGGGCTAATCCAGTGGTGGGCTGCTGCCGGTTCAGACCGGTTCGGATGAACTGGTTGTTCTGACCAGCGAACCCACCCACCCACACTGGAGCTATCACGTCCTATATAATCACCAGTTTTTTGATGCATGCATGCATGGAAGGCACATGCACGCATGAAGTGAGCATGCGTGTACACGCACTCATATTTTTGGTTCTGGGCAAACCGGTTGTTACAGTATGTGACACCCACCTCTGGGCTAATCCTATCATGTCCTGAGGGTGAAGGTCTTTTGTTTTGTAGATAGACTATCTCAGTCTTTTGTCTTGTAGATAGTTTGCACCAGTCTTTCTAGGGCTATTAACAAAGATGGGGGCTGCTTTCCAAGAGCATGTTTCTCCTTTTCTTATCCAGGGAGGTATAGTATTCTGTCTTTTTAATATTTCCTAGAATATTTCATTCTGCTAGGAGACGGGTAGGTGCTAACTTCCTACAACTGGATATGAATAACTCAGAAATGTATATTCATACTTTGACACCGGATGTCAAAATGGACACAATCCTTGACCTTTTAAAATGCTTACTTTATTAAGTAATCATTTCTCCTGCCAGATATCTCAGTCACAGAAAAAAAGTAAATGCCATTGTCTTGTACATGCCATGGATTTAATCTTTTGTGAAACAAAGATTTGACAGAGTTCAAAAGGGGAAGTTCGATTTGAATGCAGAATAAGTTGGACAGTAACAAAAAAAAAAAAGCCGGTGAAAATAAGGCATTCTAGTCATGCAAAAAAGCAGCTTCCTCAATGAAGAATTATAAACTTCCTATTAACAAATAGCTTTTGATAGCAACTGAATAGTTTCAAATATAAACCAAAGCTTCATCTAATTTACTTCAGCACTAGAAGTGCTGCACACTCACCATTCTCAGTCATACAAATTTCTTTTTTGGGGGGTGGGGGTGGTAATAAGTTTTTATTTTATTTTATAACATACAAAAATTCCAATTTCACATTTCTGAGTGGACATGTGCTGTTATCTATCTATCTAAATAAAAATGTAAATGTTTGTTTGTTCAAAATCTTAAATCTCCGAAAGTTCTTCACTGATTGCTTTGAAACTTCGACACAATATCGCATTTGACTATGTGTGTGTTTTTATATATCTATATTATATAGATGTCACATATAAGATGCCTTTAATCATCTTAGTTGCTCTTCTTTGCACTTTTTCCCAAATCTCAACATCTTTTTTGTAATGTGGTGACCAAAACTGGATGCAGTATTCCTTACTTAAGGCTTCTATAAATCGGTAGTAATACTTCATGCAATTTTGATTTTATGTCTCTGTTTATACAACCAAGAATTGATTTAACTTTTTTGCTGCACATTGCTGGCTCATATTTAAATGTCCATTAGTACTCCAAGATCCATCTCACAGTTACTATTTTTGAGCCATGTTTCACCTACTCTGTACTTGTGCTTTTGGTTTTTCCCGTCTAGCTGTAAAACCTTGCTTTTGTCCACATTAAATTTCATGTTGTTGGATAGGGCCCATTGTTCAAGTCTGTCAAGATCTTTTGGATCCTGATGGATTCCATCCATCTATATTATCCATTGCTTTCTCTTTCTATTTCCCTCAACCGTGCCTGTTTTCCTATAAACCACTGCTCACATGACAAGCATTATTTGGTTCAAGACCAATTGATTATTTTTCCAGTCCATAATACTCTTAGTAACTAACTCCAAATCCATATTTCAGAAGTGTCTGTCTTCTTTCTCTCATTCTTCCTCAATATCTAGTTTTCATGGTTATACATTGTCACTGCAGGAGCCATTGTTTTAACTATTCTGAGATTTGCTGTCAGAGAACTAGCATTCCCTGTCAGTTTATCTAAGTTGGCTATGTCCTTCCTGTTAGAATTACCTTCTTCTTCTGTAGTGCATTGACTTAATCTGTAATTGAGCTCAACAGAACCATCTACCGCCTTCATTTCTTTATCATCAAATGTCACTTCTCTAAGAATGTTGACAATATTAGCTTTTTCCTTCTTAATATTTAGTAGAAAACCAGATTTTTGCTTTTCCCTTTTCTTTATTTTCCTAATGCACTTTTCTAAATCTTTTTTTAATTAATGCTAATAAAATGCTGCCATCTGCATTGTTAGCACTTCATTCTGCAATTATAATCCCAGCTGTCATTTTTCAATTCAGCCATTCCTATAAGGTGCTTGCTGTAAAGATTAAACAGAATTGAGGACAACATGCTTCTTGTCCTCTCCCATGGTTGTTGGCCTATATCTGCTCATTTTATCCTGAAATTTAATAAGCATTCAGTTGGTATCACCAATACATTTCTGCTTTTGCCTTTGATAGTTTGGTTGTTGTCTTTCCATCCTTTCTTTCTAGTAAAGTCAATTCCCAAATGCATTCTTCCTTTCCAAATGATTCAATATTCTATTCAATATTTTTCTTTTAGTATAATCCTGGGTGCAATGAAGAATATTTATGGCCAAATGATAAAATGTGTATCATGACATATGTACCTCTATTAGCCATCAGGACACAAGAACATAAGGGAGGGATTCCACAGCATTGCATCATGATAGATATGTTTACATAATTATAACTAGTTATAGTCATGCTTAAATATAGTCTTTAGTCTTATTTTACCTCATTAGTGTCTTTTCTTTGGTTCCTTTTGAGCAGGATTACTTTAGTTGTAAACAGTCTTCTATTTTCTCTGAACTGAATTATCTGTCCTATGAAGAACATACCTTATTCTCCTCTTCGTTATTTTTTTATTGTCTGTGACATTCTCAATTGAGATATAATTTTAGTCCTTTCCCCCTCAAAAATAGAAGTTGCCATTCAGTCATTGCATTACCTTTGGAGGTTTTCATCCTCCATGAAGATAATTTATTTGGAAAATCCACTCATATCTTTTCTTCTTCATTTTATTTTCTGCTGTGGTTTTTACAGTTTTTAGTTTTTTATCTCATCCAACAATACCTTAGGTCCTCTTTCACTGAAATGTACTGAATCTGTTCTTTACATTGATTTCATATTCTGACTGTAGGTCTTCTAGTTTAAACCTAGCTGGCACATCATTTTAATGTTTTATATTTAACTTATTTACTTGGTACCAGTATTTCATGGTCTACTATAACATTAGCACTTGAAGGAATCCTGCACTTCACATCTGTTTCCTATTATGTAATGAATTTAATTCTGATGTTGTTGAAACAGTGATTTTGAGGTGCAGAATTTCCATTTAGGTTGTTTATTCAGGTGCTGGCAGGGAACAAGGCAATTTCTTGACTGATGTATGTGTTAGTACCTTTTGAGCCCACTGAAGCTTACGTAATTTGCAACAGTGATACTAGGTGCAGTTTGTCATGGATTAATTCATTTGTTCATTCATTCACTCCATAATGACAAATGAGACAATCAGAGAGAGACCTTTAAACTTCAGTTCGTTTAGTCTGCAGGAAGGGAAGACTACCTTGTTATAGTATTTCTGTAGAAAAACACAAACGCACCTGCTGAGTCCCCAGCTTTCATAGGCACCTTATGAATTATTCACTAAATTTATAATAATATTTCTGAACAGTTACATTAGATGATGGTCATGCATAGATTGTATCTCACATACACATTTGGAAAGTCCCTATAGAACCAAACTGGTTTAGGCCCTCTTGTGATTACTAGTGCTTAGTAGAACGACAGGCCAAAGGTAAGTCATCTCAGTATAGGTCAGTGATGGCTAACCTTTTTGCCATCGCATGCCAGGAGCTGGGAGGGGGGGTTCTCTTCATCTCATACCCACACCCATAATTCTATGCACCCACTCCCCCTCACTCCTGGCACATGATGGCATGGTGGGCCCAGTAGGCCCATTTTTCTCTCTCCTCAGGTAAACGGGCCATTTCTGGCTTCCAGAGGGCCTCCGGGGGTGGGGGAGGCCATTTTTGCCCTCCCCAGGCTCCTAGAAAGGCTCTGGAGGCTGGGGAGAAAAAAAAAGGGGGCCTTCCCCACCACCACCTCAAGGCCCTCGGAAGGCAGGAAACAGCCTGTTTCCCTACTTCCAGTGGGCCCAGAAGGCCCGAAAATCTGCTGGCCAGTGCACACATACACGCTGGAGCTTAGCTCATGTGCCCACCTATATGGCTAGGTGTGTCACCTGTGGCATGCGTGCCATAGGTTCGCCATCACGGGTATAGGTTAATAAGTAGGTTATTTAAAATGGTGTTGCTCTGGTATAGGCACATGAATCAGTCAAGCAAATCATAGAGAGCCAAGGCCTTACATTAAGGTAAGTGTTCATCTCTATATTAGTACTTTTAATTCAACATCCACAAGTTTTGTCAAAGTTCTTATTTGGTAGATTCATTAATGTTGCATTTGCCTGGTGTGTTTCTTCACTTATTTGTACTACAACCATGCCTATCTCCTGAACTGTCCATTTCCTCCCTCTAATTCCATGTTACTCTATTTCTCCAACTTTTACATCCCAATCATATTAAAAATGCGTCCTTTATAGATAATGATTTTACCAGCGATTGCATTCTGTCCTACATTTTCTACCTCTTTCAGTGGGATAGAGCAGGGTCTTTTTAAAAAAAATATTCCTTGTTTCTTGATGTTTCCTTCTCTGGTATAGTAAACATATATGTAAATATGTTGCCATTCATTCCTATTTATTTATTTATTTATTTATTTATTTATTTATTTATTTATTTATTTATTTATTTATTTATTTTTGTATTGTGCATGGCCTAGAATTCTTTGGAGATTTTGACTACTTAATAGAATGAATTAATTTATTCTAAAATATCTAATTTAGGATACTTCATTTATACCTTCAGATGTTCAAGTTTTCTTTGGTTGGTTGGTTGGTTTAGTTAAAACATTTATATAGCTGCCCTTATTATTCCCTTCTCAACCTTCAGATTGATTAATGAAAGGTCATTATTATTCCCAAGGAGCTATAGGAAAGTTTTCAAATAGCGATGACATCAACTGACATCCAAATTTGCCAAATGTTTGATCTATCTTCATATCGTTTATTTATCAACAAGTAAATGCTGATAGCCATTGGCTTCTTCTGTGTTTGACTAATATACAATTTTCAAAGCATGATCTCTCACGTTCTGTGCTTTAGTTATTATTAAAACTGTTCCTGCCATAAAGCTAACTTTAATTATCAGCTTTATACGTTTGAATTATTAGCAAGACATTTGAACATAAACAGGCTGCAGTCTGCATAACGCTCACTTTTCCAAATCTTTACAGCCAAATCTACAATTACAGCTGCATTAGGGCTGTCAGTTTATTTACATCATTTCATGTGGCTGTCAACTGTTTCACTCCAAGCATTCTTTACCATGACAAATCAAAACTGTTTCCCATCATTTTAGCTTAGGACTTTCAAAGCTATTGCTCTAATTTAATCTTCCAGTTGAAAGTGCATTTTAATTAAGGGCCAATAACTTTGGAGACCAGTTTGGAAACAGGATGCTCATTTGACATGCGATTAAATGTTCATCCTTGTAAATTCAGTGCAACCTAGAAATAAAGCTTGATGAAATGGGGAAAATTTTCTACCACTTAAGAAAAAGGAAGAAAGAAACATGAAGAAGGAGAAAAAAAAAAGAGATTCTGATATATAATACCAGTAGTTTCAGCAACATTTTATCAAGTCTTAATAGAAATAAAGAAGCCATGGGATGCTACCTGCAATTGGTTTTCAGTGAAACACATTTTATACCTACAACATCACCTGCACTGGAGAATCCTACTGAACTCCAGCTGACTCAATGGTACTGACTCTTAAATGCAGGTACCCTATTACAGATGCAATTAACACCTCTGTGTAGAATACTGATATCATTCTATGGTGCGGAACATCAATCATTTCTCCAAGATGAACTTTGGTAACCTCTAACTGCAATAACTCAGTAAAAAACTTTGCACAGTAACTGAACAAAACATTATGCCTACAGAGATTTTGCTTAGGGTGAAAATGGTAAGTCTGAGCAGGCGAATTTTGTTCTGGAGAATTGAACAAAACAGAAAACTGTTTTGATGAGGGAAATGTCTCAGTGATCCAGGTCATAGTTGTCTCAAAGGTGCTTTTTTTTTTTCCTTCAAAAGGCAACTGGACTGTTTCTTTCTTTGAGGAGGAAGGAGAAAAATGTTTCTCTTCGCATCCAAGAAGCTTCATCAGTTCTAATGGCGAGTAGATGAAGGATAGGTACTGACAATTGAGACGGGATGGTGGGAGGATGGAAGGATAGGTTCTGAGGGGATGGTGGAAGGGAAGGTGGAAGAATTATATTTCTTTGCCGTCATCTGGTCATTAGCACTCTCTGAGGGCACTTGAGGCCACTTGGGGGTTTATCTGTGCCCTCAGGATCAATAGAATCAGGGTGCAGTTGGTTGTGGAATCATCTTGGAACTACTGCAAGGACCGTGTTGTAGACTGGAGATAAGTGGTGTGTTAGTCCTCCCTCTCTGTTGACAGTGGGGTGTTCAATTCTAACATAGATGGATTCCTTTGTCCCTCTTTCAAACCAATGGTTCTCTCCATCTAAGAAGTGGACTATACCCTTGGTGGTAAACCTATGGCTTGTGTGCCATAGGTGGCATGCAGAACCCTCTCAGTGGGCACATGAGCTGTTGCTCCAGCTCAGCTCCACTGCACATGTGCGCACACCTCCTGCTGGCTAGCTGATTTTCGGGTCTTTGCTGCGCATGCACGGGGGGAACACGGGAGATGCGTGCACATGGGTGGGGGGTCCTGTGCACATGTGCAGGCATAGGGAGTGTGTGTGTGTGTGTGTGTGTGCGCCCCCACAGCCCATTTTTGGTCCCAGGAGGCTGCAGGGAGGCCTGCTAGGCCCAAAATGAGGCGCAGGGGGGTCGTGTGTGCATGCATGGGGGACAGGGAAGCGCAGGGAGCACGCACACATGCACGGGGGAGCGGGGGGTAGGGGGTGTCACGTGTGCATTGCATTATGAGTGCTGGCACATGTGCACGTGCGCTATCATATGCAACCACACGGCGACAAAAAGGTTAGCCATCGCTGGACTATACTGTTTTCAAAAGAGTGAGCTTGTCTTTCAAATGCAGATGGACTGCTGAATCTTGTCCTAATGGGTTTGATCTCCTATGTCATGCCATGTGCTTGTGAAGTGGTTCTTTGTTTCACTCATGTACAGATGCACACGTCTCACTGCATTATATAGCATATATCACATTGCTCAGTTTGTATCCAGGTGTTTTAGCCTTCTAACAAAGTCCTGAAATTTCTGAAAAACTAGAACCAAAGGACCTTTGAAGTTTTCCCTGTTCAGATATCTGGGTTTATATCAGGAGTGAAATCTGAACAGGTTTGCTACCAGTTTGCTGGCCGTGCATGCACGCTGGGTGCCAAGCGTGTGCTGCATGCACAGTGCACACCAAATGCATGCTGCATACGTATGTGCAGTGTGCCAAACGCATGTGCCCGCGCACAGTACATGCCAAAATAAGGCTTGGGAAGGTAAGTAGAACAGTGATGGGGGGGGATCAGCTGTGGCGCACAGTTTAGTTTCGCTAGAAAGCAGGAAATCCTTTCTAGCAAAGTTAAACCGCACGGCACAGGAGATTGTCGGATTGTAGCTTTTTTAAATTACAGGTTCGATTGAACCAGTAGCTTTCTTTTACTACCAGTTTGCCCAAACCAGTAGTTTTTATCGCTACTGGTTCGCCTGAACTGGAGCGAACTGGTAGCATTTCATCCCTGGTTTATATACATTTGAATGAGAAAGCAGGCCTTTCATTGCTCATGGTAATGGGGTGGTAAAATAGCCTACCCCCACATAGATGTACAAAGCTATGATATGTACCCTCCTCACCATGCATGCGGACTGCTTAAAATGCCATTGTAAGAGAACATTTACAGCAAGCTGAATTGAGCCTAAGTGGCAACAGAGTGAAGAATCAAAGCGACTAGTGCCACAATAAACTAAATTGTTTCTATTCACTGACCATATCTCAGATGTAGTATCGCTAGCATGCTGACTTAATAGGAAGGAATAAATAATAAGAAAGTTACCCAGGTGGGTTTATCAAAAGTCCTCCAACATCATGCTGTAATTTACACCGTGTCTAGCTCTTTCTTGCTTTGTGTTTGAAATATAGTAAGCCAAAATTGTCTAAATTGTTATTCTGTTTTTGTTCAGGCTGCCTATAAATTGCCAGTACTTTTCTTGGATCCTGATGTATACTGTAGTTGTTTATGTGCTTAACACAATTATGCTGCATTTTTAAAGTGATTTGGTTGCTTTAAGTGAGCCAAGTTTTGTCCACAACAGTTTATATCTTAAGTACAGACTTTAGAAGTTAAAATATCTATCTATCTATCTATCTATCTATCTATCTATCTATCTATCTATCTATCTATCTATCTATCTCCACTCTCTTTTTGTCTCACTCTGTTTCTGTCTCACTCTCTCTCTCACACACACACTATCAGAATATTCATAGACATGTTGAAAATAACAATTAACCACATTTTGTTAGATTTTTTTAATGCTATCAATGTTACTATTATGACTGTATTCAAAGGTTTAATATGAATGCAAAGGGTTTCACAAGAAAGCTAGTCCTGTTCTTTAGAATCCATGCTAGCTTCAGTCCTAATCTTTCTCTGTTAAGGATCCTTTCTGAATTATCAATTTCAAAATGTCCATGGCGTATATTGTCATACAGATTGGTAGAAATATTTTATTGATTTTCACCAAAGAAAGCAAACTCTCCAATAGGTTCTTGAGGATAGTGCCAGTGGTGGGATCCTACCGGTTTATCAACCGGTTCGCTGAGTGCGCGCTTTGCAGCACACATGCACACTTTGCGGAAAATTGAACTTCCGCATTGCTGAGAGCAAGGAAAACAGCTGAACAGTGGCAATCCACTCTGCCGCCCCAATCAGCTGGGCTTCGGAAGCAGAAATATAGGTAAGTATAATGCAGGGGCAGATGGGCTGGCCCACTTCAAAGAAAGAGAGAACTGGTTCACTCATGGCTGAAAGTTGGAGCAAACGGTTTGCCCGAACTGGTCTGAACCAGTAGAATCCTACCACTGGATAGTGCTTTCCATTAGGTGAAATTATATATCTATTTTTTTATCCTTTAAACTCTCCTACATGTGTATATAGTATGCATCCCTGTTCCTTTGGTAATTAGTGAGAGCAGCAGCAACCATAATGATAGGCTGGACATTACAGTCTCCCTAAACATTCAGAGAGAAGCACCAAACTAGAAACTAGGACAATGTGACTTCTAGTGTCATCTTAGGCACAAAGCCAACTCTCTCTCTCTCTCATCACTAACAACAGGACAATGGCCAAACACTTTCAAAATATTGCCAAGAAAACTGGATGGACCAATCTAATCATCAGGAATCAAAACTGAGTCAAAATCACTCCTTCTTTTCCCTTTCCAAAAGAGCTTTTCTTAAATAGTTGGGATGATGAGTTGACAAACTTACAGGTGTGGCTAGTAATTGCTGATACACTACAGCAAGTAGTGTTTCAGCAATTTGGTACTTGATGCATTTTGATGCAAAAATGGTGTCTCACTACTCAGTTTATTTGGTATTCGGCACTTTGTAAAAGGAAGAGAGGGGTGGCTGAACAGGAAGGTGACCATACTGGGAAGGTCGCTGTAAAAGCAAGAGGAGAATGTTTGCAGAGGGCAGACAAGAAGTCAGTCACACTGCAGAGGTCACTAACATAGGAAAAAGGGCAGACAGAAAGATTTTCCCGGCCAAAGCAAAGGAGAGTAAGTCACCTTGTTTGTTTGGCACTCATAGTTATTTAATTTTTAGTAGCGGTTGTGCCTCCTAAAACCAATTTACCTTGAATACCAAGGTACCACTGTACTTTAAGACAAGACAATCTTCCTTGAGATTTCTGCCTGTTAAACTATTAAATCAAATTAGAATGTCCAACTAAAGTGATAGTGGTTTGCAGTAGTGGTTTATGTCTTTTTGTCTTTCCCTCCCAAGCAAGTAATATTGAAATACCAACCTGAGAGGAAGGAGTTTAGGCACTTGTTTTCCATTAAAGTAGCTATTTTAAAAGGTTAAACCGTGGCAACTGGACCAAACTGAGATGCTTCATTACTCAACCACATAATTTCTTGGAGTAAGTTACTTGGAAGAGTAATGAAACATCTCAGTTTTAATAAACTTTAATAAACTTTGGTCCAGTTGCCATGATTTAACCTTTTCAGATATTTTTGGCCTGGATGATTGAATCTTCATTTATATATCACTTTTCATTTTGGGGAGAAACCCCCTGCAGTCTGTATGGCAAGAATTGATTCTTTCTAGTGACTTCCTAACTCTCTACCTATGCAAATTTTGACTGAAGAAGTTACTTGGATACGTAACGAAATGTGTCAGTTTTAGTAAACTTTGGTCCAGTTGCCATGATTTTACTTTTGTCCTGGATGATTTAATCCCCATTTACATATTACAGTAGCTAGTTCTTTACACCTTATCTATCACTAAGGAACATTGCAGGTGGGATGAGCAATATGTTTTTCTTTATTGGAGGAAGTCTGAAAAATATGTAGACTAGAAAGTAAAAAAAAAGAACAGCAGGTAATCTATTGGGAGATTCATTGATAAATGGATTTTGTTCCATCATGGGTCCTAGTGACCACATTGGTAGATTTCTCCATGTTCATCAGTCCCTAGCCTGGTCTTTCAGATACACTGACTTTTAACTGTGTCAATTCATTTAGTTGATATTTATCTTCTTCTTGTTCCTTCCAATTTTCACAGTATTATGGCCTTCTCTGGAGAGCTGAGACTTTCCATGATGTGCCTAAAGTGGGATAATTTGAACCGGGTCATTGTGTCTTGAGTAAGAAGTCTAGGTTGATTTATTCAATGATCCATTAGTTTGTTTTCTTGGCTATCCACTACATCTATGATGGTTAACCTTTTACATCACCGTGTGCTAGCCTGCATGCCAGAAATGGCATACTAAGCCATCCTGCCTGGACTGCACGGCCTCATTGGCCTTTGCGCGCGTGGGAGCACAAAAACCCAGAAGACCAATGTTCCATCGTGCATGCGCGAGCAGGCACCCGAACTTCTGGTTTCCGGCAAGGACATGCACCTGACAAACAGCTGGCCAGTGCACATGCACATGACATAAACCCGGAAGTTAGGGTGCCAACTCACGAACGCATGATGGAATGCTGCCCTTCCAGGTTTTGGTGACCCTGCATGTGCGTAGACCAGCTGATCAGCACATGTGTGTGCACAGGAACGCGGAGGAGGAGCCAGCGAGGTCATGCATCCCTCGTGGGATGGTTCTGTGTGCCGCTTCCGGCACGCATTGCATAGGTTCCCCAACATGGCACTATATTCTCTGGAGTCTTCTCCAACAGAGAAGAGTTCAAAAACATCAATACTGTTCTGATCTTGCTTCTTCAAAGTCTAACTTTGAGCTCTGGTGGCTCAACAGACTAGTAGTCTGTTATTAACATCTGCTGCTTGCAATTACTGCAAGTTCAAGTCCCAC
>JANHZT010007997.1:17927-28388 GCA_032468215.1 Stegonotus admiraltiensis | reverse complement strand
GGTTGCTTTCGTCGTCGCGTCCCCTCTCCCCCCCACACACACCTTTTTTTTCCCCCTCCTGCTGCTTCTTTTGCTCAAGTTGCCTTCCTCGCTTTTTAGCCCGCTTTTTCTCCTCTTAAGGTGGCTCGGCGAGTTGCGGCGTCCTTCGCCGAAAGCGTTGCGCTTTTCCGAGGGCAGGGGGGCCTTAAAAGAAACCTCTTCGCCTCCCTCCACCGCCAGCCTCCCGCTTGAGCTGCGTTCCACGGCGCTGCCTGTAAGGAAGCGCCTCACATCGGCTTCGCTCCAGTCGAGGAGAGAGAGAGAGAGAGAGAGAGAGACACCGTCCAAGAGCCGAATCGCTGGAAAGTGGCTGCCGGCGCCACCGCCGCCACCGCGTGCACGTGCGGCAGCCGCAATCGTGAACCTGTAGCCGAGAAGCTTGGACCAGCCGCCTTCGTCTGCGGGAGACGCCGCTGCTTTGATACGCTGGCTGATCCTTCGCCAGCACTTGGTCGGAGGTTCTCGAAGATCTTCAAGACTGGCTTCAGAAGCAAACCGACTGCATTGATTTCCCTCAGGTAAGGAGGACATACAGCTTCAATCTTCTACCACTGATGGTACATAGCGGGGGGGGGCACACACAAATGCGCTTGTGGATCTCTCTCTCTCTCCCCTCTCTCCTTTTCCCCCTCTCTCTCTCCCCTCACAATATTTAAAACTGATTAATGAACACTGGCCACTTTTCCGGGTTTTTGTTTTTTTTGTTTTTGTCAAGATGGGACAGATGGCTGGACACGATCAACTCTTTAAGCAGCAAGCGCCAAATAAATTTGGTTATTAGTAAATAGAAATAACCAAGTATCAGGTTCCTTTTTATTCCATCCTCAAGTATGAATGATTTATGTCTTTCCAGCAATTTTTTTTGGGGGGGAAGCCCCATTGCAATTATTCCCCACTACCTCCCCTGCATTTTTCCCCATTATGTCTCACTACTATTCCAGTGAAAGAATCCTGGAGACTAAACCGTTCTCTTAACCCATCCATCCTCTGGGGCAAAATCACCTGGGCTTAATTAATGAGGAAATGGGTATGTGGGATGTGATGGTACACTTTGCTGATCCCACTTGCCTGTGGGAGAAAGAGCAAAGCAGGAGTAGAGAAATTCAAAAGGACTCCCTTTTCTAATTTTCAAGCTAACCTCCTTTTGTTTGAGTGAACAAAAGAGATTACAACTAGCAGCTGTAGTGAGTAGGGGGAGAACGATTTTTCAAGATGCCGTAAAAATGACTAATTATAAGATGGCAAGATAGCTCTAGCTCAAGTTTGGAAGCAGTGCGATGTGATGGGGTGCTAGTTAAATATTAAGTAGAAGGATATATATTCTTGGTTTCCTCAATCCCTTTGTCCTTGTTATGGCTGATTTTATGTAGGAAACATCCTTCTCCTTTAGTTTTTTTTGGGCTGGTGGATAAATTAGATAAAGATAAGAATTTCATTTCTCTTGCTATTCTCAAGCAGCTCTACCAGAAATGAAAAATCAGGGAAATATCAAGCAAGTGAAATGGGAATTTAATTCCCCAGAAGAAGAGTTCTATGTAAAGTCCTACTGGGCTATTCAAAAATCTATTGTCATCATTAGGATGATTTGGGACTAGCATGAGTTGTACTTTGGTTTGCAAAAAACTCTTAGATTTGCCCTGAAGCATTTACAGAACTGAATTATGACATTAAAGATAGTTTCTGATGCAAACCCTCTTGGTAAGCAAAGCATACAGTACCAATGGAATGGAAAGTTCATTATAGATTTGACATAGAAGTCTCAGAAAAAACAAAAGAGCTGCTTTGGACAATGGTTGTTTTGGATTCCTCTGCAGCCCTGGCATGGTAACATCTAATAAATGTAATCTTTCCCCCTCCAGTTTTATTGGAGAACCCCAATGTTTTGAACCTTTTCTTTGAAGTTCGGCAGGTTCAACTTCTAGGAGAATGTACCAGTGTTAAATAAAATCCAATCTCATTTGAATATAGCTTCATCGCATGGTAGGTTATTTTAATCCAGATAATTTGGATCCTGCCTGGCATGAATAATGAAAATATGCAATTCCAGCTCCTTTTGAAAAATCCTTATCACAGGGAAAGATGAGTAGGAAACATAGGGAACTTCAGGGTCCTTCCATCTGTTTCTCATCTGCTTCTAGAATCTAAAATGGCTTTAGCAATGTATCATTTCCTCCAGTCATGCTTGCAATAAAAGTGCCTAGAACAAAGTATCAGAGAAGTCACTATCACTCAGGTGAAATGTAGGCAAAAACCACATATATAGAAGAAGACAATCTGATTCCAATCAAGATAATCTGAAATCATAAACTGCAATTCTGCAATTTGAGGCGTTTTTAGAGGAAAATGAGTTTATTGAGTTTTCTTTCAGGGAATTACAAAAAGGTGATATATACTGTGAACTAAGTCCAGATGATCAGAAGATTAAGTCTCTCACATTCTCCTGCATTGTACCCTTCAAAAGAGCATTAGAAATCTCTTAGAAAGCATCAGACATAGATTTGGGGATCATCCACATCTCCATTAGCGTCTTCTCTTACTCTGCAAGACCTCTTTGTAGTGGGAATTAAAAGGGTCGTTTTTACTTTGTTGTTTCTTTACAGCACGAACAAACCTTTAGCTAGCCGGGAATTGTTAGTTTTCATATGTTTGAATGTTACACAAATTAAAATATAGTATGTACAAAGTATGAATATGTCAAATGACTGGAAAGGTGTATTGCAAGAGATATGTGTTTGGCTGAAGCTGTTGTTTGCACATACCAACTTGGGTTTGTTATAGTATATATGTATCATCCTCAGAGCAACAGGAGATATCAAGATAATCTTGAATGTTTGTGTGCATAAATGTGAACATACATGTTTACACACTTAACATATTTCATAGAGGCTTCCCAAACAAACTGCAAATACTTCCCTTAAATCAGAATTTAGGCTCCTGGCAAAAGTGGAGTGGAGGTGAATTGAATACAAATAGAAGTGCAGCAGGTTCAAGTGGGGTAGTGGTGGAATATTGAATAACCATTTGGTAAGCAGCTATCAGCAGAGTATGTGCTTTCTATATTGCATGGGTTCAGTCTTCAGCCAGAATGCATAATCAGTGCCATTTCATACTTTCCCTATTTGGGGGGAAGTTACATCTCAAGTTTGTCCTTTTCAAAGTTTCATGCCCAATTAAAAAGACTATAAAGGCTTGAAGCAGGTGCTGAAAGGGAGTTTTCTCTGCTTGTTCTAGTCCTGATGAAAAAGCTGCAATTTTCATTGGCAGGAAAATGCTTCTTTGGTACAAGTGCAGAAAGTTTTTTCCCATTGCAAATAGCAGCTTCAGAAGAGGGCCTTTTTATCAAGGCTGTAGCAGAGTCTTCCTCTCCCTGCTAATTTGGTACAGTCTCCATAATTAACATACTGTATGCTGCATTTGGGAGAAAACACCCAAGGCCATTAAGTGCAAAAATGTGTTTAACATTACTTCTAATTTGGCTTATGTTGATTTTCATGTTGATTTTTCTTGCTTGCAGACTTCTGATCAGAAAACATGAAAGTAATATTGATTCTGGTTGCTTTTCCTACATAATTTTTAATGAACATACTTCATGCAGTATTCCTTTGATAAATCTTGAAGTGATATAAAAGCACAAGTAAAGTAGAAAAAGAAAAAAGCTAGCAAAATCACAATAAAATAAAAATATGAAATGTAGAGGAAAGAAGTTTATAGCAACAACTGTAATATGTCATGTACTTTGAAGATTAAAGCACTGGGTTTAGCTTTCAGTGCTACCTGGAAAGCATTCCTGATGTGCATTGAATGCAGAAACCAGTGAAGTGTTCTAGTGAGAAATTATTTTAAATTCCACCATTTGGTATTTGACAGATTTATTTGATTAAATATTTGAAGAGACTCAACTGCTAACTGAAATGAAGGAGATTTCTTCTATCTCTAAACAGTAAGTAGAACAAGAAGTTTTCTTCTATTTAGTTATAGGAATAAAATCTGTACTTTTTGGCAATTATACCTATATGTAATAAAATTGTTTGGCAACTCACAAGTTGTAGAGTATTTGATAGCCCCCAGGTTACACTCAGCTCATATCACCAACATTTGGCTACCTGATTCTCATTGCCGCAATGTTTCAGTTTGAAGTTGGGCTTGTTTTGGGGGTCAGGTTTGTTTATTAATAATATGCAAAACAATTTCATGAAGAGTTCACCAGGCTTAATATGTTTATCATTTACTTATTTGTTTTACTGTTCCTCCTCCCTGAGTCTCTAAGCTTTCCTAAGTGTTCCAAATCAGATTGAAGCAATATAGCTGCCTATTTTCTAACCTACTCTGGCAGCTCCCACTGAAACGAAGTTGTTACAGAACCACTCCACATCTCTTCTCATATATAATAAATAATTTCACTTCAATAGGAACATACCCTACTTCTTTGTCAAAGCTTACACATCTCAATAACGGGTTGGTGGATAGTGGGTTACCATGTACACACAGCATATGTCACATCTGGATGTAGAGCCTGTGTGGGCCATCTACTTTCACAGAGGTCAAATTCGCTTATTTGGAATAATGGGAATTTAAGAAAGAAAATGTGTCCTTTAAGTTTGGTAGAAGTTTAATGAACAGCCCCCCCTCCAAGAACCATGAATGTCATTTTTTCTCCAGCAATTTTGTATAGTCATGTCCTTGCAGTCATGATCCTCTTCCCTTGCCCATTATTTTACTGGTTGAGAAGAAGACTAATAGAGTCTTATCTTGAAGTACATGATGCTACAGTGCCAAATCCTCCTGCAAGTGACCTCATCTAATTAAGTAGTGGATTCTATTTTATCCCCAAAGTCTTTGTTTTTTCTGTCTTTCTACCTATCCCTATTTTCTTACTTCAATCATGAACAATGTCTAGCTAGTTTCTCATCTTACATTGTAATTAGTTAACCAACTATATTTCATATCATGATAGCCATACCATTTAATTTATCCTACTATCAGTATTTTTTGGAGTTTGGGATTTCTTTCTTCATCTTGTAAGGCTTTGGTCTAGTGGGTTACTATGATGAAACACCTCTTTCTATCTTCCAATTGTGTGCCTTGTCATGAAGATTTCTGAGATGATACAGAACGTCTACCAATCATTTCCAAAAGGAACACCTGGAGCCCTAGTACACACTGAATCACCTTGGATATGGAAACTGTCATGATTTTATACTATAATTGATGGTCTTCCTTTTTGAAGGTTGAACTGTTGAGGCTGATTGCATTAGGAAATGCTTGTAACATACTGGTACTTGGAAGACAGCAGATTGGAGAAGATTTTAAGGTGCAAAATTTGTGTTCCCTTTCAGAGTTTTATGTAAGAATGGACAGCTGCATCTAATTCCAGTAACCCACTAGTCCTCCTCAGTTTCATATGAGTTAATTCATAGTTATCCTTTCCAATTTCTTCATTAATCCTTCATTTTTGGAGAAAATATTCATTTTTTCATGAAGTTTTGCATTTTTCTGTGAAATGCATATTTTATATAATTCTAGTACCGTGAATTTTGCAAAGTTCCAATACAGGAAAATTCCAAATGATGTCTGTGTTCTGACCTATTTATTAGTCAAAAAGCCTGACTCAGATCAGTTTGTTTAAAAATAAATATCAAGCTTCCCTATGAATCAATATTCTCTTATATTGATTCTTGAATTAGTCAAAAATGTGATTCTGTAATGTAGTTGGGGATTGGAAATATTGTGGAATCCAATAATTAATTGTGATATGACTTTACTTCTGTGTCTCTCATTAGTGTTACATTATGGGTAGATCAGAGCCAAGAATAACCCCTGAATTAGCACAGGAGTTTGACTAAGCCTTGAACCTCCAAAACTCTGACTAAGCTTTGGCCTCTTTCAGTGAGGTGTTCTACCTATAAATACGTTGTGGTAGAAAATCTACATTGCAATAGTATTGCCATGACATCATAAATCCACTATATTTAATAATCTTACCATCATGGTACAAAGCAAATGATCTGCCCAACTAAACTGTCCAACATATTTTCCAATATCCCCCCCTCTTTGCCACCCAGAATCCATTTGGGTTAGGTAGCCAATAAATGTAAATAAATAAAGCATAATCTTTTAGAAATAAATTCAATCTTCTTTTATTCCCTTAAATGTAATTATTTAGTAGTGCTAAAAAGTCTTTAATTAAGCCAGAGAAAATAAGGAGGTGAGCCATGGCAGGATAGTAATTGTACAACATCATATTCGGTGTAGTAACAGAAGTAATTGGTATATTAATATATATAACTGGTATATAATAATTGGTAGTGTCAATTTCAGAGCTGCTAGAGAAGGCAGCTTCTTCTTTTAGTACCATCTGAGCTTCAAGAGGCTGATACTAATGAGGTAGACTTAGTGGCAGAAGAATGGGATTCTTCTTGAAAGCTGCGCAAACCCTGCAAAAGTGTGGTGGTGGAGGAGGAGACAATGAGCCACAGCATGCATGAAAGAGAAGACTAAGCTTCTGCAGAAACTAGATGACTAGTGAAAGTGGCTAAGACCATTCCCAATTCCAGGCAGTGTTTCCAGAGTGACTGCAGAGAGGTAGAAAGCAAGAAGCAGCATGGTCTGGGGTCATTTTGAAGTGGCAGTGCTACAGCAGCTCTCATTGCAAAAAGCACCCAAGCAAGAGGGAGAAAACGGGACAATACAGCATTAGCAGTTTGGTGATGCATTCACAGAGGCTGTGATGGTCTGTATTGCTAGTAAAAGAGGCAGGGGAAAAAACCAGTAAGGCACAGCAGAGACAGCATGAACAATTACTCCTCCCTTTCATGCCCACACAAACATGGCCAAATATAATGCACAATTGCTGGGCATTGACATTTCTCCACTATTTTCTTTTACTGGTTCTTCTTCCATTGGATAAAAGAGACTTTTCTTTCCCAGAAGATAAACACCATGTGTTTGAACCGCAAGACTTTTCCTGGTTGTCTTTAGTCGCCCTGGCTTCCTGGCCTTCAATTAATTTGGAAAGTAAGGTTTCAAGAGGGAATTCCAACCCCTGGGACGTTGTTACTGTTAAGGAAGATCCTGCCTGGCCAAGTTTTTGAAAAAATTCTCTTTCTCTGGAAAAATTCAGAAAATCATATACCCAATTTCTTTGTCCATAAAACTGAAGGATTTGAAAAACTCTTGGAAAGTGTAGCATCTTTTTCCCCTCTGCTATTGAAAGTGTAGCATCTTTCCCACCCACCGAGTTATTGAAAGTGTTTGCAATAGAAAGCTGGCCTAGATTCATGGCCACTAGTTCATCAGATGATGATGATGATTTTCAAGTTTAATACAGATTGCCACTTGCATATGCTACTTAGCTGAAATTGAACAACCCACTATTCAGCATGGTGGCATCATTATTTCACGTGCATTGATTCTTTTGATGGACCCATTGCAAATATACACTGCTCAAAAAAATAAAGGGAACAGAAGCAGAAGACATCTGAGATCTGAATGAATGAAATAGCCTTATTAAATACTTTGTTCATTACATACGGTAGTTTTGTGTTCCCTTTAGTTGTTTGAGCCATGTATAAACTACTGTATGTAAAAAACAAAGTATTTAATAAGGCTATTTCATTCATTCAGATCTCGGATATCTTCTGCTTGTGTTCCCTTTATTTTTTTGAGTACTATACATCATATTGCAAATGTGCATTATCTGCATCAAGCAGCTACTTGGTTGTTCTCTGCATCAAGCAGCCATTGAGAAGATGCTAAATTAGTTCCAGAGGAATTGTTATACATGATGTAATTAAATGTCTGGAGTGTATGCCTGTCTTGTCACTACAAACACAGGTACCAACATAACTGGAGAAGTGCCTTCATCCACAAAATGGCTATTGACTAAACTATCCTGCTTCCCAGCTGTTACATAAATAGAAGGTTGTTCAGGTACCAGCATATCCATGTCATTAATAAGATAGGTAGGCATGTAGGTTGAAGGCTTTACGTGGTTCTTGTGCTACAGGGAAATTAGGCATGGTTGATCATTACTTAAACCTTCAGCTTGCTTACAAATTTCATATAATTAATATAAAACAAAAATGGATGCTCTGTAAAATGTACTGATGACACTCAGCTGTACATCTCCACCCTGGACCACCCCAATGATGCCCTTGCCATGATGTCCCAGTGTCTGGAAGCTGTGCAGATCTGGATGGGGAGAAACAGGCTCAAGCTCAACCCCTCCACGACCAAGTGGCTGTGGCTCCCGGCGTCCTGATATAGTCAGCTCTTGCCATTGATGGTTATTGGGGTGAGTCATTGGCCCCCACGGAGAGGGCTCGGAACTTGGGCGTCCTCCTGGATGCACGGCTGTCCCTGGAAGACCATGTGGTGGCCGTGACCAGGGCGGCTTTTTATCAGGTTTGCCTGATTCGCCAGTTGCGGCCCTATCTGGATCGAGACTCCCTGAGCACGGTCACTCATGCCCTCATCACTTCCCGCCTGGGCTACTGTAACGCTGTCTACATGGGACTCCCCTTGAAGAGCACCCGGAGGCTCCAACTGGTCCAGAATGCGGCCGTGCGGGTGGTTATGGGAGCGACGTGGTGCTCCCATGTAACACCCCTCCTGTGAGCTGCACTGGCTTCCAGTGGTCTTCCGGGTGTGGTTCAATGTGTTGGTTACCACCTTCAAAGCGCTCCATGGTTTAGGACCTGTATATTTACGAGACCGCCTTCTGCTACCAACAGCCTCCCACTGACCAGTACACTCCCACAGAGAGGGGCTCCTTGGGGTGCCGCGGGCCAGACAGTGTTGGCTGGCGACCCCCAGGGGGAGAGCCTTCTCTGTGGGGGCACCTACCCTCTGGAACGAGTTGCCCCCCGAGATTAGGAGAACCCCAGATCTGTACACCTTTCGCCGTGCACTTAAGACACTCTTATTCCAACAAGCCAGGCTGGCCTGATTTTAATTGTTTAATTTTAATCTGGATTTTAAAAAATTGGTGTGTTTAATTGTCGGGCCAAAATTATTTAATTTATTTTAAATTGTTTTTTAATTTTTATATTTTTTGTATTTTATTTGCTGGCTGTTCACCGCCCTGAGTCCTTCGGGTGAAGGGCAGTATAGAAGTTTAAATAATAATAAATAAATAAATAAAAAATAATAAAAAATTTCTCCATATTCTGGGAGAATTGAGTTCAGTTTTTTTATCATTCACATCCAGATAGAAAAGCCCATTCCAGACTGAGTCATGTTTCTTCATGTCTGTATCGTACTCTTTAAAGAGCTTAAGTGACCTGTGTTCATCCCTAATAAATATATATCTGCATGCATTATTTAATGGTTATTCCACTTAAATGCTGTATGAAATCTGAAAACTGGACACAGGACAGCAAGTATAATCATCATCCACGTCTTGCAGAAAAAGGCAATCACACGTTGCATTTCTTAGGGTGTGCTCAACTTTACACTGAATAAATATCTAGCAGCAACGGTGGAAGAAACCTTGCAACAATTAATAATCGGAATTGTGTGTTTTGAAAGGCTGTTGATATTGAATTAAAGCAAGCTAAGCCAGAGCCAACACCAAAGATAACAAATTGGTACCTAGTAATGAATCATTCCCAGTTTTAAGCAATCGTTGCTGTGCAAATCCAATTAAATTTGCTTTGAGAGTAACTATTTCAGAAATAAAAATTTAGCCATTACATGTATGCAGGCAGTCCTCGAGTTGCGACCACAACTGAGCCCAACATTTCTGTTGCTAAGCAAAACATTTGTTAAGTGAATTTTTTCCCATTTTACAACCTTTCTTGCCACAGTTGTTAAGTGAATCACTGCAGTTGTTAAGTTAGTAACACAGTTGGTAATTGAATCTGGCTTCCCTATTGACTTTACTTGTCAGAAGGTCGGAAAAAGTGATCACATGACTCCAGGACACTGCAACTGTCATAAATATGAACTAGTTGCCAAGCAACCAAATGTTGATCACATGACCATGGGAATGCTGCAAAATGGTCATCAATGTGAAAACCGGTTATAAGTCACTTTTTTTCAGTGCTGTTGTAACACTGAACAGTCCGGTAAATGAACTGTTCTAAGTTGTATATACAAAAAGGGGTAGACAGGAAAAAGGATTTTAAATATTGAAAAATTATATGCTCTCATTTTGAAACATTGATTTACTCTAAATTCCACTGAATTATTTTTCAGTACTGTATTTATCATTGTCCATCTGTTACACAAAATGTCACATTATTCTCAGCTTATTCTGAAGTTCAGATGCTCTGATGCTTTGTCAGTAACCAAGAAGATCCAGATTTTCTATCTAAACCCTGAAAGTTTTTGAATCCTGAATCATCTTCTAGAACAGTGTTTCTCAACCTTGGTAGCTTGAAGATGGGTGGACTTCAACTCCCAGAATCCCCCAGCCAGCGC
>JANHZT010007996.1:0-16146 GCA_032468215.1 Stegonotus admiraltiensis | reverse complement strand
CCAGATTGTGGGGGGCAATAAGCTGACTTTGTATAAATATACAGAAGTATAAAGGCTATTGCTTAACGCATTGTAAGTCGCCCTGAGTCTCCGGAGAAGGGCGGCATATAAATCAAAGCAAAAACAAAACAAAACTTTGTAAGCAAAACACATCCTAAATAAAATATTCTACAGATACTTTACTCGCTTCATCCGACTACTTTTCTTCCCAAATGCTGTCAGACAACATTCACTGGGAGGCTGATAAAACTCAAATTCACCAGTGCAGATTCTGATTTGAGAAATGGGTAGACCCAACTTCTTTTTTCCAAACCAGATTAATTTGGGCAACTCAAGGATTAGACAGTTTAGGGTGAAGGGAGTGTTCACTTGCACTTTTCAAATTTTGTCTCACTTCCCTTTCTCAAATCTACAGGTTCCAGAGAGCAGATGCCAGCGTGACTCATCGGATTTGATGGGCTGACTGCTCCCTGCCCCAAAAAACCCCCAAAACTTTCCTAACGAAAAATGGGATACAGGGGAAAGGCCTGGCAGAACAGGGGGACGATGAAAAGAGGGATCAGCTAATACAATCTTCATCCTAAACAATTTAATTATATTCGGGGCTGCTCTTCTACCATTTCATCTCCTTTGTTTTACAACAATCCTAGCATGAATGTTAAAAGAAAATATGTATGTTAGATAAGAAATTGTACATTTAAGATACGTTTATGAGAAAAATAAAAAACTTTAAAAAAGAAAAGAGGGATCAGCTTAGAATCACCACATAGTCACCAATGAACTCAATCCAACTACCCTTGACTGCCATTGAGCTTTATTTAATTCTAACCAGGTGCCACGTGGTTGAGAAGATTCTTTCTTGCACAGGGGCATTTAGCAATAAATCAGTTAAATTGAACTGTCATGGGTGGCCTCTTGGCTTGCTGAGATGTCTCTGGTTTCTTCTTCTTGTTTTCCCAGGTCTTTCTGGTGGTTCTATCTCATCTTGCTTGTCCAATCACCCACTTGCCTCCTCCCAGGTGGGCATAGATGTCCAGCTGGGTTGCTGAGGAAAGAGAACCAGGAAACCTGGGTTTTATGATGTCATGGGTTCTAGGAAGATGCAGGAGCAGCAGCAGCACCCGAGCCTGTCGGGAGATGGGATGGCAGCTCTTGCCGGTCCTGGTCCTTGCCATGTTGCAGGAGAAGCTGGCCCCTGGGGCCGCTTTGCCAGCCAAAGAGAACACCTGCGAGTAAGTGGCCAAGGAGGGCTCTGTATGACTGCCCTGTGGGTAACACCCCTGTCCCATGGGGAGCATCCCTGGGCTTCTGCCAGATGTGACTGCCCTATCTGCAAGACATGACAGGTACTGGAGGCAGAGGTGGGGCCAAGCAAACATTCCAGATTCATAGCATCAAAGCTCTGGGAAGGAAGAATTTGTGTGTGAAGACTCAGGGCAAGGCACCGAGTCAACACAGTCAGCTGATAGTTCAAATGGCCCCTTTATCACGCCAACTTTCCCCCAAACACTCCCACGTTATGGCAAGTCCTAGAGCAAAGGACTAGGAACACACACACACACACACACACACACACACAGAGAGAGAGAGGGGGGGGGGACCTCCAGCAACCTCTGCCTGCAAGTAGTCCAGCAAAAAGCTGTGAGCACAATGGCTGCAAAGTAAGAAATCCAGTGGGGCAAGGGAATAAGTCAGTGAGTCCAGGAAGCAAAGGGACAAGGCAATTAATCCAGGAAGCAAGAAATAAAGCAAGAAGTCTAGGAAACGCCAAACATCGGCAATGCCACGCAAAACTCCATGAATTCCCGACAAACCCCTCTCCCCACAGAGTCTCCTTAAGTCTCAATCCCCAGGTGAAGAGGGGTGGGGCTCTCTCCTCCTGAGTTGTCGGGTTGGTTTGAACTGTTCCTGCCTCCTCTCCACTCTCCGTGATCGAGGATCAAGAGGGGGTGGTCCTTGCTCATTGCCTGAGCTCTGCCTCTGATTGTTCACTGCTTAGCCTCTCTTGGTCTTCCTGCCCGCATTCCTCCCTGCTAGCAAGCTGTCCCACACTTGAGGGGCCCCGGCCTGCCTCCTCCCCACATTCCTCCAAAGCCAATGAAGCCACCCACTCGGTCTCCCTCGGCTCCAACTCCTGCTCGTCTTCCTCCGCAGATTCAGGGTTCGACCGGGACATGACATGGTACTCCAGGGTGGAGAGGGTTGCTTATCCTTAGGATCTACAGCTTTCATCTCCTGACCATCCTCCATTTGTGCTTCTCTTCAGTGGCGTCTGTGGACGGCGTCCGATGGCAGCTAGCCACAGCCTGCTGCGAATTGTGGGGGGCACAGATGCTCTCCCAGGGACGTGGCCTTGGCAGGTTTGCTTCCAGCTACCAACGCAATTGGGCTACGTCAACGCCTGTGGAGGAACCCTGGTCAGCTCTCGCTGGGTCCTGACTGCCGCCCACTGCTTTCAGATGGAAGAGTGAGCAAAAGAGTTGCTGCCTCTTGGGGGAGGGGGGGTGTCGGTGTGATGCTGCAGGACCCTCCGACCAGGTAGCCTGGATCCTTATGGAAGTTAAGTCCATGGTCCATTGATAGGGCCAGTCTGGCGTTGATCCAGATGCAGGTCTCTTCTTCTGCTTTTCTCCAAAGACCTCCGGAGGTTATCAAGGGTTCCATCCTTCCTTCCTCTCCGGCTTCCTTTCTCAGTCTGACCCCTTTAATTCAGGAATTTGATCTCTCCAGAAAGGAGGACAGCAAAGAACAGGCCCCTCACTGTAGTTAGGCTGAAATAACTTCAGATTACCTTATGATTTCCTGAATAAACTTTCTCTCTCTCTCTCTTTCTTTCCTATCTCCCTCCCACCTTCTCTCTTTTTCTTTTCCATGCACAAATGTTTCCTTATAAAAGTTATACTCCTATCTTCAGTGTTTCTCTCATCTTACATTAGTTTCAATGAAGGAACGAAGGAAGGGAGGGAAGAAGGGAGGGAGGGAAGGAGGGAAGGAAAGAATGGAAGGAGGTAGGGAAGGAAGGAAGGAAAGAACAGAAGGAGGTAGGGACGGAAGGAGAGGGAGGCAGGGAAAGAAGGAAGGAGAGGGAGACAGACAAGGAAGGAAGGAGAGGGAAGGAAAGAAGGCAGGAAGGAAGGAGAGGGAAGGAAGGAAGGAAGGAAGGAAGGAAGGAAGGAAGGAAGGAAGGAAGGAAGGAAGGAAGGAAGAGCTGTCCAGACTTTCTGTTTCTGTTGTCCTTACCAGCAGAGCCTCCTGCCTTGTGTCCAGGGCTGTGGGCAGACCCTCAACGTCTGTTGACATGGATCTCTTCTTCGTTCCAGTGCGATCTCATGGTATAGGGTGGTGCTTGGGCTCAACCGGATCTCCCAGCCTGGTCCTGATGCCCAGAACCGTTTAATCAAGAGGGTGATCAACCACAAGCTCTACAAGAACGAACTCAACAGCACAGACGGAGGGATCCAACATGACATTTGCTTGGTGGAGTTGACTGAGCCGGTCAGGTGCAATGACTACATCCAGCCGGCTTGTTTGCCTGACAGGAGTGTGACAATCTCAAAGCTGGTCCAATGCTCTGTCAGTGGCTGGGGAACCATGGAAGTCAAAGGTGAGAGACTTGGGGAAAAGGGCCCCCGAAAAAGGCTGGCTCAGCTCAGGGGTTCGAGTCAACGTGTCTCTGGCACCTCCAACATGGAGCAGCGTCCCCAGGGAGACGTTGTAACTGTACATTATTTTCTGCTGTTTGAAAATAATGAAAACAGAGTGTGGAAGACCCTGAAATGGTCTCCATACTGGAGAAGGCAGGGGGAATAATAGAATATCAGAGTCGGAAGGGAGGTCTTCTACCCAACCTTCTGCTCCAGCAGGAGACCCGGCCTATCTCCTGCTTGAGCAGTGGGCTGTATGAGAAGACCTCCAAGGCCCCTTCCAGCTCTTGTTATTCTGTTGTTCTGGTTCTCCCTGGTAGAGAGTGTTCCATCCCATGAACCTTTGGGCACGGGAGAAATGCAGGCTGGTGATTTCTTCTGGCTTCTGTTCACAGCCCAAAGGCAGCCAGATGTGATGCAAGAGGGGGTTGTTAAACTCATACCTCACAATACATGCAGCAGCTTACTCTGGTGGAACAAGCGTATCCGGCCTGAGAACATCTGCGCTGGACATGAGAGTGGAGAAGTTACTACATGTCAGGTAGGTGGATCTAGGCTGGTGGCTTAGTTGGGCCCCATGTCTTTCAGTGACTTGAGAAGAATTTCAAAAGTTGATCTCTGGAATGCTTAGGCCTTTCTTCTGGAGCTGCTTCTAATTTTGAATGTTTTCTTCCTTTAGGGTGACAGCGGAGGGCCTCTCATGTGCAGGGAAGAAAGGTCCGAGCGGTACTTGGTCATTGGAGTCACCAGCTGGGGACCAATGAGCTGTGTTGAAGTTCGGAAGCCAGGTGTCTTCACCTCCACACAACTCTACATTGACTGGATCACAACTATGACCAAAAACAATCTTTACAAGGCTACCCACAAACCAGTACTGGCTGAGGTCTGGCCTCCTGCAAAGCCAACATCCCCGATCCAATCCAGCACCCAAAAGGTGATGTGGAAGCGCCCCAAACCCCTTCCCCCACCCAGGACTCCAGCTTTCCCTTCGCTCACCCCTGGGCCCATGGTTCCACCTTCGTCTCGGTTCACACCCAGGCCCAGACCTCCCCCTCTGTTCATACCTGGGTTTAGGCCTCCCGCTCGGTTCACACCTGGGTACAGGCCTCCACCTTCCTCTAGGTTCACGTTTCGCCCCAGGCCTCCAACTTCTCCTTGGTTCACACATGCTCTCAGGCCTCCTCCCATGTGGAAGCCCTCACGGTGGTACCTCATTCCTCCCACACGATGGTACTTAGTTTCTGGGTCAAGGCCGTCAAAGTGGGGAACCATGACTCCTTCTTGGAGAAGACCCCATGCTACTCACCATCCCTGGACGGGGCCTGCCGCATGGGGAATGACCCAACCTTTGAGGACAACTCCCAGAAAGGGGCATCATAGGACAAGGGCTCCTGGGCGGTTTAGGGTGACTTGGGCCTCACGTCAGTTACAACTGCAACCAAGCCCGCAATTATCACCCCCTGGTCATTTTGCCTCTCACAACTGGAATCCAAGTTTTGCCCAACCTGGCAGTCGGTCTGCTATACTCTTGCCCCCCAGAGGACCAGAAAGGGGGTAGATATCTTAAGAGAAGCAAGACAGAAGAGAACAGGAAGGAAGTTGATGGCCTGGCCCCCATCCTTTTTTGGCCATAAACCAAAAGTCATTTCTTCCACTGGGATCCCCAATCCCAATCCCTCATTCTTTCCAACATTCCCGGTTGATGTTAGGCTATCTTGCAACACGGACTTCGCCTTCTTATAACTAATTTTCCTTGGAATTTCTCATTGGACTTTATTTATCCTGGGTTCTTTAAAGTGCATGTTGAAACAAAAAAAATATTAAAATTCATATCGAACATGTGAAGATATTTGTGGTCTGGAATTATACACTGGGAAATTAAACCTCTTCAGATTTATGTAAAAATGGTGCCATCGTGGATTAGAGGATTGAGAAAGGAGTTCCCATTTTCCTCCTCCCAAGAAAGTTGAAGCCAATGAGAAGCTGGGCAAAAGTTGATGGTGCAGAGATGATGGAGGTTATGTTGTCCTTCTGAACAGAGCAGATGTCCTCTTCTACAGAAGACCCTTTTAGATGTTTGTATGCTGCTATTATATTTCTCCTCCATCATCTCTTCAGCAAACTACTCAACTAGGGAACTCCATTAGTGCTAGAAGGAGGGAGGAGGAGGAGGACAACAACAACAACATCATCTGTGGGGTCCTTGGTGCTCTCTAGCCTTGGTTGCCATTCTTGCGTGATCCAGCGAAGGAATATCATGAACGATACTGTTGGGGATAGCTTTGATGATGTTAGCTGGTCATGAAAGGCCTGCAAGAAAACCACTAAGCTCGGAGAACACCAAGGACCCTGAGCTACAAATAGTCTCTTCTATCAGTAAAATCTGTATTCTTTCACCATTCTCAAGGGACTTGGCTTCCATGCCCTTTCCCATTTTGGCAGCTCTTCTCTGAACCTGCTCCAGTTTCTTTACATTTTTTGTAAATATAACTAGACAAAGTCCTCCAAAAACAGTCCAAGAATCCAAAGTAACAATGACCTCCTGTGATCTGGGAGCAATTCTTCTTTAATGGCAACTGAAGAACACATGGAAAACATCTGGCGTCTAACGTTACTTCTCAATTATTAATCCTGAAAGTGGAAAGTATTAGCTGCCATACTCAACTTGGAGCGAGGAACCTCTGGCCCCAAAGAGCTTGATGTATTCCAAATTCCATCATCCTTCACTCTTAGCCAAGCTGGCTTGGACTCCTCAGAGATCTAATTTAGCAACATCTGGCAGACCATAGGGCTCCTGTAGATGGGCTTCAGAAAACCCAGACAACCAAGAGATAGCAAAGAGTTGACAGTTTTGTTTCAAGTTGCCATCATTTAGTGGTTACCCAAAGATTAGCAGCTTATGGGGTGTGTGGATACTGTGTCACTTGCATCTGGAGAACTTTAGAGGCAGCAAGCTTGGGTTGGGGGGCTTTGCAGCTCTCTCTGTCAGTAGCCTCTGAGTGGCAGGACTTGGGTTCAATTGGCAGAAATGGGAGTCCTGGTATTGTTCTTACTGAAAGTAGGTGAGGAGAAGATATAACTGGCTGCACAACCAATTTTCTTACAGTTTTGTTGTTGTTAGTTGCAAAGTCGTGTCCGACCCCTGGTGACCCCAAGTAGTGTTTCTCAATCTTGGCAACTTGAAGATGTGTGGACTTCAGGATGCCAGGATGTTTGAGAAACATTGCTTTAAGGCTTTCCCAGAACAAACCACAGATAAGCAGGCCTTCTTTTCATTTGTCAAAAGAGAAGCCAGCAGAACAAGAAGCAATGAGTGGAAATCAAGGAGAGAAGCAACCTAGAACTAAGGAGAAATTTCCTGACAGTGAAAACGATCCACCAGTGGAACAGCTTGCCACCAGAAGTTGTGGGTGCTCCAACACTGCAGGTTTTGAAGAAGAGATTGGACAGTCACTTGTCTGAGATGGTCTAGGTCTCCTGCTTGAGCAGAGGTTGGGCTAGAAGACCACCAAGTCCCCTTCCAGTCCTGTGATTCTACGTTCTATTTAGAATTAAGGAGAAATTTCCTGAGTGTGAGAACAATTAATCAGTGGAACAACTTGTCTCCAGAAGTTGTGGGTGCTCCAACACTGGAGATTTCAAAGAAGATACTTGTCTAAAATGCATTAGGATTTCCTGCTTAGTAGGGAGTTGGACTAGAAGACCTCCGAGGTCCTTTCCAACTTGTTATTTCATTATTCTGATGGGCAGAATGATGCAAACAACTTCCTAGCAAAATATGTTTACACATGACTGCAAAACCATGATTGCATGTCTACAAAAGCATCTTCCATGCTGCCACTTCCTTCACAGCAGCTGCTTGCTCAGGTCTCCTGTTGTTGCTGACTCAGCAAGACAGTTAGTGTTCCTGAACTCTCTCTGCCCCACCACACGCCATGGGTTCCATTCCTAGGCAAGGTTGAATAGTTTTGAAGGCCACACCCAGATGCCCAAACTGGGACCCTGCCGTTAACCCTTCTAAAGCCAATGGCAGCAAAGAATTGTGGTTCTTCAGTGTGATGTCATATTATCTGTTGGCTGATTGGCCAGGGACTGAAAGGACAGTTTGTGACGTCAGGAGCCTTGGGAGCAGGAGGTGGGACCTGACATTTGTTGAGCGATGTAGGATGAAGAAGCTGTTGCTGCTCCTTTGGGCAGTTGATGTGCTCTGTCTAATCTATGATGATGAAGAGGACACTTGCACGTAAGTGAGGGCCACAGCTGGAGTGGGTGACTCCATTGGCGACATTTGGTTGTCCTGGTGCCATACTTCAGCCAGAGTATGCTGGATGGTTGTTGGAGATGAGCAAGGAAAGCAACAGTAGGAAGTGTGACCTTGAGGTGCTGCTGGGGTTGTCCCAGAAGTTTCCAGACTGCCATGACTGGACCCTGGAGGAGGAGGAAGAAGAGGAAAAAACCTGGGTCTCCCGTATTTCTTTCCTACCATTCTTGAGAAGAGCAACAAAAATGATTAGGGGATTGGAGGCAAAAACATATGAAGAACGGTTGCTGGAATTGGGTAGGTCTAGTTTGATGAAAAGGAGGACATGGGGGGACATGATAGCAGAGTTCCCATATCTCAAGGACTGCCACAAAGAAGAGGAGGTCAAGCTATTCTCCAAAGCACCTGAAGGCAGGACAAGAAGCAACAGATGGAAACCGATCAAGGAGAGAAACAACCTAGAACTAGGCGAAACTTTGTGACAGTGAGAACAATTAACCATGGAACAACTTGCCTCCAGAAGTTGTGAATTCTCCACGATTGGAAGTTTTTAAGAAGAGTTCTGGACAATCATTTGTCTGAAATGGTGTAGGGTTTCCTGCCTAAGCAGGGGGTTGGACGAGAAGTCCTTCCAACTCTGTTATTCTATTCTAACAGAAAACTTCCTCCTGAAGTTTCTTCTGAGAAGAACATCTTGGTGAAAGAAGTTTCTGGGTGAGAAGATGAACATCGTCAAAGAAAAAAAAATCCAAGGAAGTCCAGTTGTCCTTTTGGAAACAGCACTTTTGGGGCAACGAGGACCTGCATGAGGGAGAATCTCCATAGACACCGTTCAATCTTAGTTCAGTTGCCTTTCCAGTCACATCAATGGGCTGGGTTCATACAACTCTGTGTGTGTGTGTGTATTTGCTGATGTGCTACAGGTAATCCTTAATTTACAACCACAATTGCACCCAAAATTTATGTTGCTAAGTGAAACATTTAAGTGAGTTTGCCCCATTTATAACCTTTCTTTCCACCGTTGTTAAGTAAATCACTACAGTTGTTACATTAGTCAATGTTGTTAAGTGAATCTGGCTTCCCCCATGGACTTTGCTTGTCAGAAGGTCGTAAAAGGGGATCACGTGACCCTGGGACACCGCAATTGTCGTAAATATGAGTCAGCTGCCAAGTGTCTACATTTTGATCACATGACCACGGGGGAATGCTACAATGGTCATAAGTGTGAAACCTGGTCAGAGGTCACTTTTTTCAGAGCCGTTGCAACTTTTAACGGTCACTAAATGAACTGTTGTACGTCGCGGATTAGCTGTGCATAGCCTTATATTATTTGTGTTTGTACGTATAATGTGTTTTATTAGTCTTGTGCATCAGAGATTGCAGGAACTCTGTGGAGGCCATATGCTCAATCAATCAATCAATCAATCACCCCATCTTCCTTTGCAGGAGGGTGTGTGGTAGCCGGCCACTAGCCATGAGCCATGGCATGCTGCGGATTGTGGGCGGGGTCGATTCCCTGCCAGGAACGTGGCCCTGGGCAGTCAGCTTCCAGTTCCCGACCCGGCAGGGATTCCGCCATTTCTGTGCCGGCTCCTTGATCAATTCTCGCTGGGTCATTTCAACGGCACAATGCTTCCTCATTCAAAAGTGAGTGAAACCCAAAACACCCAATTCAGCAGAGGGCAGGAGGTCCAGGTGTCCAAGATCAGAAATGGGGACCAGGGTCTCTAGGTCAATGTTTCTCAACTCTAGCAACTTGAAGATGTGTGGACTCCAACTCCCAGAATTCCCCAGTCAGCTGATTGGGGAATACTGGGAGTGGAGTTCACATTTCTTCAAGTTGCCAAGGTTGAGAACTTCAGAAGTTGTCATACTAGCTGGGGAATTCTGGGAGTTGGAGTCCACAAGTCTTCTGGTTGCCAAGGTTAAGAAGCTGTCATACGAGGAGGAAGGACTTCTTGACTCTTTTTATCTCTTGGACTTAATTGGCACCTTCTTGGCCTTGTCTTCTTCCAGACTGGCCCAGCTGACCTTTAAGAGAAATTGTATTGTGTCAACTATGTTATCAAGGAGAGGTCCAACCTAGTTCCATTTTCTGCAAGACATGAGCCCTCCATAACGATCTCTGGATGCCACCATTCCAGATGACTTCAGCTCTAGAAGCATGGTTATCACCGTCCAACCATCGCCAGAAAGTTGCATGCTTCCAACTTTAAACCAGAGTCCACTCAGAACTTCTTAAGGGGTCTCCTCCAAAAGGAAGAAGTGTAGACGCATGCAAATTTCTAGGGAAAAGTAAGCCACAGAAGTCCAAAGATACCTCCAGAAGATCCCTTTTCTGTTAGAACATAGAACAATGTGGTTGGAAGGGACCGTGGAGGTCTTTTCATGGTCTTTTCCCTTTTGTCATTTCAACCTAGACTCACCATTATTATTGCTTGATTTGCTGGGGCTTTTTTGAGACTCTTTGTCCTCTCTTGAGTCTCGGGTTTTTCTCACTGTTCTGACCCAGTTCCCAAACATGGCAAACCCTCTGTAGTTAAATAAACGTTCCCTCTCTCACAGCAGGCTAACAAGTCTGTCCAGCAGGGAGATGAATAGTTGTCTGCCATACCTATTCATTTCTGCCCAATCCCCAGTGTTGGGGTGGGGCTTCTCTAGCAGCGGTGGCTCTTCTGTCCCAAGGACCAGCCCACAGATTTCCACTGCTCTCCTCTCCTCTGCACATCTGAGTGTCAGGCATTGCACCCAGCTGTTCCTCCTCTTCATCATCAGCCACCTCCAGACCTGGCGGCTGTTGACTCTCCATCGGAGGGCTGACAGACAGCCCAGGCTCTGCCTCCATCTCTATCTCTCTGCCAGCTCCATTCCCTCTTCCCCCTCAGAGCTCTCAGGTTGCACTGATGCTGACCCTGACTCCCACACCTCTTCCTCCTCCTCTGAGTTGACTACTAGAGGGGCCGGCAGCCAACAGGCCACAACACTTATGCTTGTCCCCCACTCCCCTCAACATAAGAAATAATCTTAGGAAGAAGCTGGCGAAGACTTCCTTCAGGCCTTCTTTCACCCAGCAGGTAATGAATGAGAGGCTACACGATCTCCTTGCCAGGTAGTCGATTGCTGTTTTTCTCAGAGAAGGAGGAAGGCTCCCTTCTTTCAGTCGAGCCTGAAGTTCTCCTCCTTCCCCATTGGCATCCCAACTTCCTAAACTGCGAGGGCTCACGTGGGGATCGTACGGTGAGGTCAGGATCCTGGCTGTTGCCTTCCCCATTCCAAGGTGTCAATGGACCTCTTCAAGGTTGACTTCGTCTTCTCTAACGTGATTTCCCGTCTCCCCTTTCACCCAGGTACCTGAAGGTGGAGTATTTCAGGATACAGATTGGGGCCACCCAGCGCTCCAAACCTGGGCCTGATGCCCAGAACCGGGTCATCAAGAGACTCGTGGACCACAGACGTTACGACCAGGACAAACACTTGAATAACATCGCCTTGGTAGAGCTGGACAAGCCCGTGATTTGCAACGATTATGTCCAGCCCGCCTGCTTGCCGGAGGAAGACCTGGTCATAGACTCGCTCACCCACTGCTACATCTGCGGCTGGGGCATCACAGTCATGCGGAGTGAGAGCCTCCAAAAATTAAATAAATTGATAAATAAACCCCACCCGCCCCTTATCCCCATCCCTATGAACACTGGGGCTCTAGGCACTCTCTGGGCTCCGTTCCCCAACCCCTTGTCAGGTGTTTGGAGGAAAGTCTGAGAGTCACCCAACCATTGGTCAGGGGCTCTTGAAGGCATCATCACGCCATAGTTTTGGGATGTATTAAAAACTACGTGGGCTGAGGTTGAGCACAGGAGTATCAGAAGGGAAGCAGGGAGAGGAAAAATGAGTCTCCTGTATCCCTTAAGGAAACCCCCCGTCCCTCTCTGATAGCATCCTTGGTCCTAGTGGGGGCAGGAAGGAGAACATTCTCCTACAGTTGGCCCAGAGCTTGGCCAGTCGGGTCCTCAGGAACCTTTGCAGGCATCTCCTTAAAGGTCTGGCATTGCTTTGTGGCACCGGCTCTCCCTGCCACGTTCAGTGATTGGCAGAAGCTGATCCGGAGAGCCAAAAATAATATTTTTTAAAAAATGCTTCCCTTGCATAGACAGAGGTGAGCTGAGTTTGATGTTTCAGTGCGTTCTTTTGAAGAACAGGACTTAGAGACCAGTGACTATATCCCCCTGGCTGCCCTTCCAAGATGGGCTTTAAAAGTTAGTGGTGGCATTCACACCCTGTTCTAAACTTAAACATAGAAATAGAATAGAATAGAAATAGAGTCCTAGAAGGAAGGGACCTCGGAGGTCTTCTAGTCCAACTCCCCACTCCAGGCGGGAGCCTTCTCCCAGTCAAATGGTTGTGCAGTGTAACCTGGTTAATTTAAACCAGAGACAGGGTTGTGGGGGAGGGAGTTAGTTTGCTGTGTTAATCCAACTTTGTTCCTTTAGGATTTGCTGCACAGTGTGAAGCCAGCAAATAACTTATTTCAATAACAAGGTCAACCGTGTTATGGGAGCTTAATCAAAACACAGGTAGTCCTTGACTTACAACAGTTCCTTTAGTGACCATTCAAAGTTACAACGGCACTGAAAAAAGTGACATGACCATTTTTCACACTTATGACCGTTGCAGCATCCCCATGGACACGTGGTCAAAATTCAGACACTTGGCAACTGACTCATATTTATGACGGTTGGAGGTATGTATCACGTGGCCCACTATTATGACCTTCTGATGAGCAAAGTCAATGGGGAGGTCAGATTCACTTAACAACGGTGTTACTAACTTAACAACTGCGGTGATTCACTTACTAACTGTGGCAAGAAAGCTGATAAAATGGGGGAAAATTCACTTAACAAATGTGTCACTTAGCAACAGAATTTTTGGGCTCAATTGTGGTCGTAAGTCGAGGACTACCTGTATAAGCAGAGGGACTTTCCACGCTGGTTCTCTGCCTACCAGCCCTTCCGTTTGAGCCCACCTGAAGCTGGGGGCCGAGAGCTCCGCTGAGGCCAGGGTGATGCGAGCGGGTGGCTGGTCAGGAAGGGGATGGTGGTGGGTGATGCAGCCCTCTCTTCTGTTCCCAGAGAATGCCCCGTATTCGGATATCATGCAAGAGGCCGAAGTGTCGCTGGTCTCCAGGGATGCCTGCAACAGCTCCAATCAGTATTCCAGCCTCATCAGGGAGGAGCACCTGTGTGCCGTCTCTGAGGATCCCACCAAGGGCAGCTGCAAGGTAGGTTGCCAAGAGCAGAGATCTCTCCATCGGATCTGGTCTTCAGAGGCTCTCTCCTGGCCTTCTCCAAGGTTCCAGGGGTGTCGCAGAGAGAACCACAGGTAGTCCTCGTTCAGGGGCTGCTTGTTCAACGATCCTTGGAAGGTATGAGGGCGCTGAACGAGGATACTTTTCCAAAGATGCTTTTATCAAAAAGGCAACTAGACTTGGTTTTTTTTGCTGGAAAACTTTTCACTTCTCATCTAAGAAGCTTCTTCAGTTCTAACTTCAGCTCTTAATTCTTCATCTAGAATGGAAGAACCTCCTTGGATGAGAAGCAAACCATTTTCAAATAAAAACCAAAGAAGTTCAGTTGCCTTTTGGGGAAAAAAAAAGCATCTTTGGGACAACCATGACCTGGGGGATGGAGACAACAAGGGGACTTACGACTGGTCCTCATGGCTGCGGCCATCATAGCATCCCTGGGATCATGTGATCACAATTCAGGTGCTTGGCAATTGACTCCCAATTATGACACCCGTGGGATCCCATGCTCATGGGAGCCCTATTTGCAAACTTCACAGTCAACAACAAAGTTAAGAGGAAGACGGCAGGAGGCCACAAATGGGTGATCACAACAAAGTAGCCAATTTAGCCCTCCCCGCTAACTCCATCAACTTTGGCAGCCCTTCGTCCATTGTTTACAAGCATTTCTAAAGCAGGATAAAAGTGATTGCTGGGACTCTAGCCTTGTGCTGTTGCGTGCACGGGGGTGATGCTACACCACTGGGTGATGTGCCATGTGCCCGTCGGAGCCTGAATCTGCAGAGGAAGATGAGCCGGAACTGAAGCGTATAGAGATTGAGGGGGCGGCTTCATTGGCTTGGAAGGAAAATGGGGAGGAGCAAGGCCAGTCAGGCCTGGGCCTTTCAGGATTGGGATGGCTTGTGGGCAGGGGGGAGGGTGGGGGGAAAGGGTGACCAAGAGAGGCGAAGCAGTGAACGTGAGAGACGGAGCTCAGGTGATGAGCAAGGACCGCCCCCTCCTGATCCTCAAGCACGGAGAGTGGAGAGAAGGCGGGAACAGTGCAGGCTGACCCAACTACTCAGGAGGAGAGCGCCCCACCCCTCTTCACAAGGCACGCCTGGGGACTGAGATCTAAGGAGACGCTGTGGGGAGGGGCATTTGTGGGGAAGAAACACTGAATTCCTGGAGCGTTGAGTGCCAACCTTTAAACTCCCCAAGAGTCCTTGCATTCTTTCTGGATTGCTTGCTTTGCAGTCGCACTGCTCACACTGTTGGGCTGGACTATACGCAGCCAGAGGCTGCTAGAGGTGTGTGTGTGTGTGTGTGTGTGTGTGTGTGTGTGTGTGTGTGTGTGTATGATCACTTTGCTCTGGGACTTGCCAGAAACGTGGAAGTGTTTGGGGAAATTTGGAACAATTTTGAACTGCCGGCTGCCTGTGTTTTCTCTGTACCGTGCCCTGGTCATCACACGCTGTGTCTTCTCCCTCTTTCCTGCAGGGCGATGGTGGTGGGCCCCTGATGTGCAGGGAGTCCCATACTGAGCGCTACTGGCTGATCGGTCTCAACAGCTGGGGCATCGGCTGCTCCAGTGGCAAAGTGCCGGGAGTCTTCACCTCCACCCAGTTCTTCCTCACCTGGATCAAAGACATCATGGCGAACCCCCCCGCCTCTGGTCTTTCTCCTCCATTCAGACCAACCACCCCCCGCACCCCCACCCCTCCACCTCCAAGCCGGTTCACGGGAGTGTATTACCTCGACCCCATTTACAAAAAGGTCAATGGGAGGCTAGTTGGTTACTTCCCCGCAGCCAACACGTACAGCCTCCCAACACGTGAGTGGGGTTTCAGACACACCACCAGGCCCAGGTACACGGGCCCCCCAAAGAAATTTACACCCTTCACCTTCTTTCCGATGACATCCCAGTGGCCCACTACCGCCTTCCTAGGCTGGGGCATGGGACCTAGTATCATTTATAGGATACCCCGGAAAAGGTTCACAGTTGCTCCTTACACCACGCAGTTTCGCTGGCCTAGGCCTCATTACTGGAACAGGCCCAAACTTTAAGGAAACCAGGGACTTCCATCCCATCATGGCCCAGATGAAGCATCCATGACCTTCTGGTGTAATCCCTACTACCCAGCTCCTGAACTTTTGACAACCTGCGTTCTATTTTTCATTCGCCCCGTATTTTATCACTTATCAGATTTCTGTAGCCACTTTTATAAATGCGCCATTGGAAACAGAGTTGGAACCTAGCTCCTGCCCCAAGCTCCAATGCCAGCTAAGTTTCGGAAGGCTTAGGAACATGGCTGCCAACTTTCTTCATGAGCCCAGAGAAGATCCTCAGGCAACCTTAGGGTGCAAATGGCCGGTTTCAGGGCCCAGGAGCCAATGTTCTGGCAAACATCTACCCAGCCTGTACTCCCATTTCTGGAAGGAGAAAGAGCTTCACCAGAGCCCCCCGGCTTCACACCATCACCTTGGTTAGCTTAGACCCAATGAATTCTGGCAGATGTTCTCCTGTAAAAACACACCCAAAATAAAGTGTTTCCTTCCAGAAAATGTCTCTTATTTATTTCGTGGTAGGAACGCTAAGATGTTTCACCGGGCAGGACCAACACCTATCATTGTGCAGCTGGCATTGAAGAGCAGTAGTCGATCCTGGCCAGAGATTGGAGAGATCTACTGAGAAAGGAAATCAGAAGAATATTTGCATAGTGATTTTTTGGCAGAAGAGCCTATTTTTAAAAAATGGTGTTGAAAGAAGGGCCAGTTATGAATACTGTTTAAAGTTTGGAGAACTGCCGGCCAAGGCCTTGCTTTCTTGATGTGGTAGGTCAGTGTTTCTCAACCGTGTCAATTTGAAGATGTGTGGACTTCAACTCCCAGAATTCCCCAGCCAGCCAACATTGAAGCCATATTTATGACGGGAGAATTCTGGGAGTTGAAGTCCACACATC
>JANHZT010007995.1:0-11277 GCA_032468215.1 Stegonotus admiraltiensis | reverse complement strand
CAGCATATTGCCCCCAACAATCTGGGTCCTCATTTTACCTACCTCGGAAGGATGGAAGGCTGAGTCAACCTTGAGCCTGGTGACATTTGACTTGCCAAATTGAAGGCAGCCGGCAGGCAGCAGAAATAGCCTGCAGTACTGCATTCTAACTACTGTGTCATCACAGCTCTTAAATGCCTAAACGAGATTCTGTTAGTAGAAATGTTTGATAATGAAAATTTTGTCAGATTGCAATAATAATTAAAAGACACTGAGCCTAACAAGAATAGTCCATATAAGATTTACTTTCTTTTTTTCTCCTCTTTTTTATATTTATTGTTAACTTACTGTTACTCACTATATGCATTCTGTGTTAGCTCTTAGGATTTGTTTGGACTCGATTCATAAATAAATTATATATAAAAGCCACAACACACACACACACACCACATAGGGAAAAAATATGTGTGTATGTGTATGTCCATATATACTTTTCCCTCTGTTCCAATATATGTACAGTATGCTTTCCAAGGAACTTTTTCTCAGCAGTGCGGCTTTTGTTAATTTATCATTGCAAAAATTCCAACCGTTCTAGAGTGTTCCTTTAAATTGTTCCCCATTCTCTCTAAACATGGATCATAAAACTATATCTGACTAGGTATAATGTGAACAAATGCGAAGAATCATAAAACTAACTCTTAGAAAGGTGGAAAGGTTTTTCAATCTCCTTTCTGAAGAGAACAACAGATCCTCTCAAGAGAGAGCTTGTTATAGAAGAAAATGCAATTGCTGAAAACAGTGGGAGCTTTAAACTTGTAAAGTCATGAAAGACCTAAAAAAGGCTATGAAACCAAACTAAATAGGTCCCCAGCAGGAGATGTTACCTATAATATATATTTTCTCCAGGTTGACTGAGAAGAAGTAAAGGAAGGAGGGAGAAAACAGAAAATAAACTATTAAATACACAATAATGTTATGAAGAGGGAGTTCTTTTGAAGAGAAAGAATAGGAAAAAGGAGAATGGAGTGGAAAAATGTGGAAAGGTAAAGAAAACAAATTAAAAAAAAATAAAATGAAAATTAAACCACTTCAACCTGCTCTACATAGGGTTATCCTTGAAAACCATCCCTAGGCTGAATGCACCCATTTAGCCTAGGGATGGTATGGTGAATACACCCATATAACATCTCTACACGGCAAGCTGAACTGACTCCCAGTAGGCAATTGGATGAAATCAAGGTGCAAATTATCACCTGTAGATACCTATAGGCATAGGATCAAGTTACCATTCTCCTAAGAATATTGATTCATCACACATGCTGATAGGAAGAACATATTCAGTTCTTCAGGTCCCTTCCTTGAGACAATGCCATATTGTGAGACCCAGAAAGTGGGAGCTACCCTTTGGAATTATGTCTACCCTGACATGCATCAGGCTTTGATCCTGCATGTCTTTAGGAAGTAGTTAATATGTGGCTCTTCACCAGGACTTCAGGAAGGGATCTAAAGGACCAGAATATGACCTCCTTAGGATAACATGTAGAATGTGCAGATATTCTTAGGAAAATGTGGTAACATGATCCTATGCCATGTAGGTGATAATTTAGCCCCATGAATTGCATCCAGATGCCTACTCGGAAACTACATTTTACATATGTCCCCATTCTTAGAAGTTATAGTAGATTCCTCCATATTTACCATTTATTCTTTAGTTAATTTTAATGATATGTTTGATTTGCATTGTTTATTTTATTTTCTGTTTTTGTTTTTTCCCTATGCCACATTGTTTAAGTTGAATTGAGTCATGTTCACTGAGTTGAGCAACCATATACAGTGCATTCAGAAAGTATTCAGACCCCCTTCATTTTTGTCAATGTTGTTATGCTGCAGATTGATTCTACAGTTGTTGAAATTCAATCATTTTTCTCATTAGTCTATACTCAATACCCCATAATAAAAAAGTGAAAACAGACTTTTAGAAATGTCTGTAAATTTATTAAAAAGACAAACTGAAATATCACATTGGCATAAGTATTCGGACACTCAACTCAGTACTTTGTTGAAGCACCTTTGGCAGCAATTACAGCCTTGAGTCTTTTTGGGTATGATACAATAAGCTTTGGACAATCAGGCTGCAGCATAACAAAATTGACAAAAATGAATAGCTTCTGAATGCACTGTAAATATTTTAACTAGCCAACTAAATAATTTCCAGCCTCTTGCTGGGTGCATTTTTTTCTGAATAATGAATTAGTTGATGCACTTGTGCATATGCATTCTCTTCTTGGTCTGTCTATGCATATATGCATATTGGAAAACATATGGTATGTGTGTGGGTGTGTATATATTCACAAAACACACACATATGCAGTGTTCTGACTATGTGATCATGAGGAAATAAGTTTAGAGTTTCCACCCTTCTGTGTTTCCTATAGGGATATATTATGTGTTTTTCCTCTCTCAAAACATATTTTCTCTTTCACTTACCTGTACTAATTTCCCCTTGGTACAGGGGGAAATGGTCCTTTCTCCCTCAACAAATGGTTTGCAATGTACAGACAACAGAAGTCATCTTGATGAGGTCCAGTAGCGTTGTTTTGCTTCTGGGCACTTCAACATGTCCTGTAATAGGAAAGAACTTCTAATTGTATGTAAAATATGCAGAGTAAATTATAACAGCTACTAAATGCACAGAAGGTGATATTTGAAACAACCTGAAGCAGAGTAATAAAGGACCTTTTATTTACTATTAGGACAGGACTGAGTGATGTCCTAATCGTAAAGTAATTTTATTTGGTGTCATTTGTAAAGTATGACAATCCTTTAAACTTTTCCACAGTTGTAACATATGTTGTATAATTTTATAAAAATATAGTTTTGTTTCATTTTTGTTGTGATTCTATCAAGCCCAGATACTTTTTAATAAAGAATAGTTTATGAATATTTTTTAACAGCCTTTGAAAATGACAGTGGTTTTTGAACGGGTTGATAAGTTCATTGAGGACATGCCTGCCAAAATAAGATTTTAGAAATAATGTAATATACAATTATTGTAGGGTAACAATTAGAAGAGCTTACAAGGATTGGGGACCAAATGGCTTGTTGGTTTGATTCAATAGGCCTAATAATATAGGATTCCAATATTTTCATGTTTTCTTGTTCATATATAGTCCAGAAATATAGATGGTGACCATTATTCTTGTAATTGTGAAGATTAAAATGATTCTTTAACATCCATTTACCTAGAAAATAGAGACTTGATAGCCTAACAAATTATTCTACACTAAGGTTTGACTTTCACAAATAATCCATGACTATATCCATTTATGTTTATTCTGGATTAAGGTTAGTTTAGGATACTGTGTGATTTTGTTTATTCAGAGTCAGGTTGTAATCCAAACTGCATAAACAAAGATCTTTTTCAATGCTACAATGTCACACTTCTCAGGGAACCAAAGAATAGAAATTAAAGTGTATTATTCTTGTAATAATAAATCCTGATTATTACTTTATGCAGATCACTGATACTTAATAGGAGAAAAATATTTGGAGTACATAGAACCAATGCTAAATTGTTTTTCTTTTATGATGGTCTGAATGTTTGTGAGATTAATGAAAGTGTTAGTTCATTTTATTACTCAAAATCATTCCTATTTTTCCCTTAATTTTGTCAAAAATCAGTTTTTATTACATACAGCAGAAAGCCTTTTGTTCCAGGAACTACAATTTCTAAAATGACTTCCAGAGATAATGAAGTCTTTAAAACTTATGAGTGACTTCTTAGACGTCAAGTAAACACAGCATTTGCTATATTAAAATGACAAAGATCAAATATTTAGGCAATCAATTGTGCTGTAAATCGTCACTATGAGGCATATTGGCTTTCATACTCGTTCATCTTCAGCTGCACTAAATGGAACAGTTGTAATCAAAGCTATTAATAGTACAGTACAATTTCTGTAGGATTACAAATTGATTTAAAATGTATATTTCACAATGTATTCATTATGGTTAAAAAATATCAAAATGTTCATTCTGTTCCTACCTATTAGAATGATTTTAAAATCCAGCTATAGTTCAGAGGGCAACACAGGATTGCAAACTGTTTAGTTTATTATAAGGATTCCTTTGTTGTGGAACAAATGTTATAACATCAAGAATCTGCATGAAGACGATTACTACAAATACCTGGGCATACCTTCAGTACACTGAAGACAAGAAAAAGGTTACACATGAATACATCAAGAGAGTGAAGGAGATCATAAAGTTCAAACTCAGTAGAAGAAACACCACCAGGGCAATTAAAACTGGGCAAGTCCAGTCATTATTTACACCACTGGAATGGTGGACTGGCCTCAAGCAACTGAATGGAAAGAATAGAGGAAGCATAGGAAAAAAGCCCCTTACTTCCCCGCAGAACCGTATGACACCCATTTCACATCAAATTATGAAACCTCCTCCTAGAATAGGCCCTGGTCTACTCAATAATGATGATGATGATGTTATCCATTCAACCATGTCCAACTCTTGGCAGCTCTATAGGCCAGGTCTCTCCACATCTTTTTTGCACTACTTTGACTCATTCTTGATACATCAGTAATAGAATTTGCACAAGTATGAATGAAATGTGTCAAAAGCTGATCTTGGTTTAAATTTAAGACCATTTTCTCCAAGTTGATGGCCTACATGTAAGAAAAAGAATGGAATTAGAAACGATGAAACTTGTACTTAATACTAAGAAGTACAAAGTTAGAGAGATAGAGAAAATGTTTGGTTGCAAATACAATTTAACTTTTTTCCACAAAAGATATTATTGTGATATAATCCCAGTTAAAATATATGAAATATATTCATTTTAGTAAAGTGTACATCTTAAAATATTATTGATTTGTATTGGTTCAAATTTAAGGAAACGGTTTTTTAAAACTTTTGCAGATCTTTTTAAATAATATGTTTTACTTCAAAGTGTTTTTTCATAGTTTATTTGAATCAAGCATTTGTAATTCTAACAATTTGATCTCCCTGTTTCTGCATTTCTGCAATGGAAGTGTGGCCCCCTCACTCAAAAATCTCTATTAATAGAAAACTGACATTGTGATTTCTTAACGTGCTTGAGAATCATGTCCTAGTAAACCTGTAAGAAGTTATTTTATTTTAAAGAATTTTAAAAGAATTTTCCATAAACTTCAATACAACGTCTTGTATTACAGCTTACTACAAATTCTTCCTGTATATTGGCCCAGATAATATTTAAAGGGACAATGACAGTTCTTGCAGCTGTAAATACAACTCAGTAATTGGCATGTTACTAACAATCCACAAATTTGCTCATATGATTATTGATCATTTGTTAAGCATGCGGAAGTTATTGGCTCTGTCCCCAAAATTTAGACATTATCAAAATAAAAATTGTCAATTTTTAAGCTTGGTGGCTGGATAAAAATAACTCTGGAAAGGGAAATCAATAGGTGTCTGCTTGTTTTGTTTTGTTTTGTTTTGTTTTGTTTTGTTTTGTTTTTAAAGGAAACACAATATTTTTGAGCAACATGCATTTGCTTTCTCCGTTACTAGTTAACATATACCTGAGACTGTTGTATAACTGAACTAAAATAATGTATTCTAAACTCCTTTTATAATTTTTAATCTTCTACTTAGGACCAGGATGGGTACAGAGGCATTTGGCTTGGGTCTTTAAATTAAAAAAAGCTTCAGTTTTAGACATTTGTGGTGTGTGTGTGTGTGTGTGTGTGCGCGCGCGCTTTCAAATTATGCCCCTTTTATTTTTTTGTATCACTTTATTGATTTCTTTCAGAGAAGCTTGGTTTTATTTTCATGCGTCATCATACTAAAAACTGGAAGAGATATGAAATCTTTAAAATAATCAGTGCTGACACCATGCATGATTTATTTACAGCCTTTCAATAGTTTTAATTCATTTCTAAAAATACAAATTCATACAGCAAGGGGAACTAATGCATTTAGTACAATTCCAGTATTCCAAAAGAACATTATTGAGTTTGGGTTACTTCTCTGCATCTGCCTATCATATATATATCTGAAACCTGACTACTTCATACATTTTCATGTCATTCCATTTCAGCATCTTTTACAGATTCAGCACTTAATCTCACCTATGCAAAAAGGCATTAATCAATTAAATTGTGTGGTGCCCTTGGGCATAAAGCAAATATTCTCATTTCACAGCCAGGGAATTTTCCTTCTGGAGTTAAACATTTTCAGAAAGGGAGGGGGACGATAAGTGAATGTCTGACAATGACTCATATTTCAAGCAGGACTTGCTGCCTTTATTTCTAATTAAATGGAGTTTTGCCTGGAGATAGGATTTAAAATACCACTAAAAAAGTCATATGATTTTGATAGTTTGCAGTTCTCAGTTTTATTCTATTTTGGTAAACACAGCTTTAAAATGTGTTCTGTATAATGTTTGACATGATCTCACATCTCTTCAAGATGGGGGTTAGTAAATATAATGACAGATCATACAATCTGATTACTTGTTGACATCACAGTTTGAATATACAGAGTAAGAATAAGTCATATTCTGATTGGACTAAAGTAGACTACTCATATATCAATATGTTTGTGCATATGTATGTGTATATGCGTGTGTGTGAATATACAGTATATACATACACACAGAGACTATAAATATTATATATGGACCTATACTGTATATAGACCTCCATATTCACTGGAAATTATTTAGTACATGGATCCAAATTCTGGCAACTGGCCAAATTTGGTTTCTTCTGTTCGTAATGTCCATGAGTAAAACTGGCTTCTAAATTGTGTAAGACAGAATTCAGCAACTAAAATAAATTAACTCTTGTTCCATGCAGGTAATCATTTATGTTAACAAACATTTTAACAATATTTTTGTAAGTAATGTAGATTTCTACCTTACTACATATATAAATTTATTTTGAGAATTCCAACTTTGTAACTTGCAACACATATAAAACTTATTTTATAAAAATTCTTCTAGTATTTCATTTTTTGAAAGTATTATTTTACGTAATAGTTTATTTAACCTAGCTGAGTGTGTTTCAGTGACTGTTTGACTAAACCAAAGCTGACACATGATACAAAATTAAATATGTCATCTATCTGCAAATAAAAATGCATACATTTTATTATATAGCTTAAATGTCAAATCTATTTTCTATCTTCAATTTCTTCATGGAAAATGCATGTTAAAGAAATATTACAAAGTACTGACTAGAAGGATATCCATTTTTTTCTTATTTTGAATTTGTAAACAACTGCACATAAGTAATTCATTGGCATTCAAATTTGTGGAAAGTGGTGGGCTTAACTTTGTGCCATATGAAGGTTATCAAATTTTGTTCATTCAGGGATTCACTGAAACATACAGTAGTTTGATCAGGGAAACCAACAACTATAGGGATTTTTTTTCAGTGCATTCTGATCCACCCATCCATTTATTTATTTGATTTAGAAGGCTGCCCAACTCTGTAAGGCTCTTGACTCAAAGATGTATGAAACTTTATGAAGGTAGTATCACAAATCAATTATATGGTTATATTTTAATTCAGTCAGTGATTGCATTAATGGCAAAAACAGTTTATTTGTTTATTCAACTCCTATGCCCATTTCACCAAAGCAATTCTTTATAAGTCAAGGAAATTAAAAGAAAAGAAAAGGATTATTATAGCAAATTTGTCATAATGCAATATTAGCACTGTATTGCTCAGACACCACTATTGTTAATAAGATGTGATTATTACAGGATTTTAAAAAATCAATACAGTTGCCTCTAAAAGTTGTTGAAAAAGGAAAGCAAAGTTAAATTGGAAAAGCCAATAATAAATAACAAAACCCTGAAACCATCAATATCTTTTTTCAAACATAAGTGCACACTGTGTGCCTGAGACCATGCCCGTGTCTGCCTCTTGTCAATCACACACATTCTTTTATTAGTCTAAGATAGAAAATAAACAAGAAGACTGACAGCTTTGTGTCCTTTGGCATTTTTATGTCACCACCATAAAAAAGAGGGTATTATGTCATCAGTCAAGTCTGTCAAGTTTGCTTTGGGATTCTGTTTTTCTATAAAGATTTTGTCTATCTGCCTATCTACCTTCTAATTTACTTACCTATGTTCAAGCTACTTATTATATATTGTTAATTCCAGATAGTTACTGCAAATATTAATTTTCTAAAATTGTTTTAGATAAGGTGTACATAATTCAAACCTACATTGGCTGGTAAGAGTGATTTGCAATGAATTCATTAGATTATTAACAAATTTTCCAGTATGCACACAAGTACATATCTCCCCCCCCGCCCCCCGGGTATTTTTTATTCCTAAAATAAATTGCTGACATGAAAAACATCCAAGTTAATTGAGAATGTTTTTTTTTAATTGAATGGTACTGTTATTATTGAATGGTACTTTTGTCAAGGAAACAATAAATTTCTAAAATTATAGTTCTATAATTCTGTTATGTACACATGATTAAAAACTAAACATTCTTTTTTAAAACTTTAAATCTCTACCTTTGATTCAAGATATTAAGTGATCAGAATGTTGTTAGTGCTCTGCCTTAAATACATACCTCTTTGGGTGTTTTGTTTTTGTTGTTAGGTTATTTCAAATTGTTGTAATATTACTATCTGGGCCTATTTCCATTTTCTGAAATGATGTGCCTGGTTTTGGTGGGTTTATTTACTGTATTATTCTGACCAAAATAATTTTGCTCTTTTAAATTTGATGAAACACAACCAAAGATTGCAGCCTAAATAAAATGATGCTTGTTTTCATAGAGATTGTTAAGCAACTGAAACTACAATAACAATATTATATTAACTGCCTATGTATTCCTAGTAAAAACTTGTTTCTTTTCTTCTGTCTCTTCATTCCAAGTTATTCCTTGCCATAGATATCTAAAAAGTTTAAATCATGGCAACCATATTATTTCTGAAGGGATGAAGAAGGCTCAGTAATGGCTCAAAAATATGGTCTGTTCATGTGCAGTTAAACTAAATAATAAGAAATTGATTCAATTTCCATATGAATGTCATAATAAATGCACTACTTAAGAAAAATGTAAGGGTGTCCACGGAAAACCTGACCCAGATGAATTGTGGAATGAATTTAAACAGAAAAAAAACTGAATGTGAAAAGTAATTCTGAAAGTAGAAGAAACTCAGAACAAAGCAAACAGAACTGTGGAATTTTAAGAACAAGAGAGAAGCCAAAGCCAAGAAAAACGTAAGTATCAGAAAGGAACTTAAGGAAGAGTTTCAGAGAGGACAACGGGAAATATTACAATGATATATATAATGATATTAATTATGGAAAAGGGTCTGACATTTTTGTAAAGTCTTCAAAAAGGTCTGAAGAATTGAGATGGGAGTTCCAACTTTGAATTGGTACACTGAAGGACCCCAACTGGTAATAGTTGCTGATACAAAGATGAAAAATCTCTAGTACTACACGATAAATTAAGATAAGCACTCTGGTCATTACTAAATCAGAAGATTCTCGGATTTGATAGAATATCCACAGAAATACTGCAAGCAAAGAAGAGGAATCAGTTTTAACCAAATATGCCAGCAAATTGAAGTATTTCCTTCTTTATTTTCCCTAACATTTTCTTCATCTCTCTCCATTCTACTCCTTTATCAATATCAAGGCATAAAAGAGCATATATGCATTCTTAACTGGCACTGTTACTGTAGATTAACACTTACCAATTAAATCTCCAATCTGTGTTTGATATTTTGGAAGTACCTACTTCATTTCAGATTATTTTATGAAAATCATGATTCTCTTTAGGCAACACAGTCAGCAAATAAAATATATATCCTCTAAAAGGTAGGTTCATTCTTAATGCATTACGAGATACCACGTTTGGTATAGTAAACTGAAAGGATTATCTAGCCAATAAAACTGAGATTATGGTACTCTTTTGTCCTATGCAAAGTATATGAAGGAGCAATTTGCAATTTTGTTAAAGCATCCAGGTTTTTACAAGAATCACATGCATACTTCAGGAGCTGTTTTCATGTTTGTATAGTAACTGCATAGTCACTTCATTAGTGGTTCTTGTGGAAGTATTGTCTGCACATGAACATTCATGTAAAGAGAGACAGAAACAGCTTTTGCAGATGTTCTGTGAAACTTGCAAAAATCAGCCTTTTTTTAAAAAAAGGGTGCTTTGTTCACACTCCTACACATTGCAGCTTTGGAAATGTTTATATATTTACATATATTTTACACCCTCGCAGACACAATTCAGATAATTGAAGACCAAGAATTAAATATAACATAGTAGTTAAATTTTTGGACTCCTGCCAAGGAGGTCCTCATTAGAATCCTCACTGAGACTCTCATCTTGGAACAATTTAGGAGTGACTGCGACATTATCATTCATTTTCACTACAATCTCCCTCATTGTTACTGTGGAAATAATGTTAGCTATCCTACATACATTGTAGAATAGTTCCAGGGCAAAAGGAGGATTATAAATGCAATCAACTTAATCAATATTGAATAAATTCTACTGAACAATCTTTTCTGCTATGTCTTTTTATGCTGTTTTTTTAAAATGAGATTCATCCTTCATTTTTGCTGATAATATTGGTTAGCTTTCATTGTGTTTTCTTGATATCTCTCAAATAATTAAATGTGCTTGCTCATTTATGATTGTCTATGATCATAAATAAACAATTTATCTAATTATTAATTTATTTAGTGTGCCCACTTATAAGTTTTGTATTTATTTATTTATTTATTTATTTATTTATTTAATATAATTTATATGCCGCCCTATCTCCATAGGACTCAGGGCGGTTCACAACAATTAAAACAAGCCAATAAAAGCATAAAATACATACATAAACAAATATTAAAACCCATTAGAATAATTGAAAGTCCAGGCTGGGCCCTGTAAGCAACCATGTTTTTAAGGGATTTTCACCATTTAAATTTGCAGGGTTTTTTTAAAAAAATTTAATTGATTTTACAACCACAACACAACACACATGATATGTGTTTCCTTTTACAGATCAGTTTTGTTCCTCTTACTTTCCACTATATACATTCCCCATTTTTCCCATCCTTTATTATCAGGGGTGAAATGCTCCCAGTTCAGAGTGGCTTGGGCAAATAGGTAGTGGAGATTGAGGCTAGTTTGCTGAACTGGGAGCAATGGCTGGCTGGCCACGCCCCCGAACCCATCCCTGGCCCACAGTACTGCCATGCTTTCCTGCCTTCCACGCTGCCTTCCCGGTGTCCTGGTGTCCAGCTTG